>JAVYIG010009239.1:0-80319 GCA_035222895.1 Strongylocentrotus droebachiensis | reverse complement strand
CTGTGCGCGATGAGATCAGCAATCACACACAAACTGAATTGCATAACTAATCCGTACGATGTATCGGTACATGTACTTTAATCTTTGTAAATGTATAGAGGAACAAAAATTGATATCAGAAACTGAAGCTTTTGGTCTAGTACTCCAATACACAAAATATTTCTTTTTTCTCATGAATGAACTTTGAACTTACATACATTGTATTTTGCACATTGTAAGGCATGTACAGTATGTTGCAGTGTATGCATGATTGGAATTGAAATGTTGAAGAATTTGATATTCGGTTCACACTTCACAAGGAGCTTAGAAAAATGTAGTGGCCAGATCACAAAGCTTCCAGAATGCAAACTGTATGATTGTTATTTGTTGAAAATCATAATTTTATCCCAGAGAGGTAGATTCACATTGTTACATTTAGCATATCGAGCTGGTAAATGCATATTTATCGATAAGGCTTATAATGTTTGTTAAACTTTCAGTCAAATATGTTTTTTTTAAAGGGTTTCGCTACATGTTGTACCTGAGGAGGAAATCAAATTGGCTATCAAACAAAGTATATAACTTTTTAGATCAACCTCAGTGAAAAAAGAAAGAAAATAATCAGAAACAGAAAGTGTATTAGCTTCGGTCCCTCTGGGCTCTGGGCTCTGGACAGCTCCAGAAGAGCTTTGGTGAATACAAAGAAAGGGGAAAATACCCCCCCCCCCCCCCTCCCCTACAAAATAAATAATGTAGTCAAGAAAGTCTTACTAATGTACATTGTAAGAGCTAATTATATCATAATCTGAAACAAACTCATTCCCATACATCAAATTTCACAAAGTCCTGTTTCAACGGCAGCAATGCCTAGATCAGTATAATTAATAAGATAAGTGATCACATACATGAGTGATGAAGGAGATATGAGATTAAATGTAGGTCAGAAAATAGTAACGATATTCTAATACTCTTTAGAGGATCACCATCATTTCAAAATGCACTAGAAACATAGTTTCCATCCATCAAATTGCACAGTCCTTAAACCTTGTTTGGGGTAGTCTCCCCCCCCCCCCCCTCCTCCTCCTCCAGTAAAAAGAAATAAAAAATCGTTATCAACAAGTTAATTCCCATATTCCCTATAATAAGTCCTATACTTCAAACTATAAAGGAGGCTAGGGATTAAGTTAAAAATAGAAGAGGATCATCATTGTCTTCTCATCAAGAATCAAACCAATAATCAATGATAAGTATGGAAACATTTCCAGTATTTATCTCCCACCAATCCTCATAATTCCATCTCAATCATTTTCAGGTGTTCCTTCGGAGTCCTTTACAGGCACTATACCAGTAATCCCAATCATTAAAAAGTACTAATTCAATATTACAGTGCTAATTCAGTTGCTACTTGCTATAATTAAATGTGACGGTTAGCCCCACCCCATCCACTCGTCAGTTCTTGTGAATAAAGAGGCGATAAGCTGTCAATTATGGAAGAGGTGTTATACTTCTAATAGGATTAACTAGAGTATCGTAGAACATGAATTGCAGTCATGAATGTCATTGTCTTCTCATTGTAAGGGGTACATTATAGCCCACCCCCCCCCCCCCCATCCAAAAAATATATATACTGTACCTGCAACAAAATCAAAGATAAGATGTTAAGGAGATATAGGGATTAAGTTAGAGAGCGGAAGAAGATCATCATCATCTTCATCGATTACCCTCTCATCAACTCGAGAATAACATCAAGACAATGGTGAGGATGAAAATATTTCCGGATTTCATCTCTCAAATAACCATCATTCCTTTGCAAACAACCTGTAAGGATCCTCAAATAATAATCCCATTAGTACAGAGGTATTCTTTCTTTGTATGTTGTGTGACAGCCTGACAGATTGTCAGCGCTGAGCTCTCTCTTTTAAAGTAAACATGGCGACACCTGCATTTTCTGATGAAAAGTCAAAACATTCATAATAATTGGGTTTTATTTATCCAGGGTAGCTGCTACATCAGTCTTGATATTATTCTTCCTGCGGGCCCTGCAATTATACCCCAGAAAAATTGCCAGGTACCCATTAACACCTTGGCGGAGAGAGACTGGCAAATGTGGATTAATGTCTTGTCAAAGGATGTTAGTGCTGGGCTGGGATTTGAACCCCCAACCCTAGGAACAAGAGTCAAGTGTATGAACCACTATACGACAACACCTCCATTCCGTTAGACCATTTACAATGTACATGTACTGAGAGTACATGAGATATAAACTCATAAAAAAATGTTCATAAATGTCCTGGCCTCCAAGCAGACATTTATAATGAGGCAATGGACCAAAGTTTAATTTTAATTTAGGCCTTTATTTTATGTTTGCTATGAAGGAATTAACTTGTCATTTTTATAACAGGCTGAGAATTTTGTTCAGATAATGTCATAGCAGGTGTCATAAAGATATTTTCATTTTATTTGGTTACCGGTAGTTATCAAATTGGTAGTTCATGTACATGTACATGTATGCAGACGTTTAATTTAACAGGTTTGAAATTCCCTATTTGATAGAGGTTATCAACTCTTTAAATCTGAGGTAAAATGTCAGAACCAACAGAAGAAATGGGTCATTCATTTTGTAGTTCACTTTTTGTTTATTTTTTGGTACTAATGTACATTGTAAGAGCTAATTATATCATAATCTGAAACAAACTCATTCCCATACATCAAATTTCACAAAGTCCTGTTTCAACGGCAGCAATTGCCTAGATCAGTATAATTAATAAGATAAGTGATCACATACATGAGTGATGAAGGAGATATGAGATTAAATGTAGGTCAGAAAATAGTAAGGATATTCTAATACTCTTTAGAGGATCACCATCATTTCAAAATGCACTAGAAACATAGTTTCCATCCATCAAATTGCACAGTCCTTAAACCTTGTTTGGGGTAGTCTCCCCCCCCCCTCCTCCTCCTCCAGTAAAAAGAAATAAAAAATCGTTATCAACAAGTTAATTCCCATATTCCCTATAATAAGTCCTATACTTCAAACTATAAAGGAGGCTAGGGATTAAGTTAAAAATAGAAGAGGATCATCATTGTCTTCTCATCAAGAATCAAACCAATAATCAATGATAAGTATGGAAACATTTCCAGTATTTATCTCCCACCAATCCTCATAATTCCATCTCAATCATTTTCAGGTGTTCCTTCGGAGTCCTTTACAGGCACTATACCAGTAATCCCAATCATTCAAAGTACTAATTCAATATTACAGTGCTAATTCAGTTGCTACTTGCTATAATTAAATGTGACGGTTAGCCCCACCCCATCCACTCGGTCAGTTCTTGTGAATAAAGAGGCGATAAGCTGTCAATTATGGAAGAGGTGTTATACTTCTAATAGGATTAACTAGAGTATCGTAGAACATGAATTGCAGTCATGAATGTCATTGTCTTCTCATTGTAAGGGTACATTATAGCCCACCCCCCCCCCCCCCCATCCAAAAAATATATATACTGTACCTGCAACAAAATCAAAGATAAGATGTTAAGGAGATATAGGGATTAAGTTAGAGAGCGGAAGAAGATCATCATCATCTTCATCGATTACCCTCTCATCAACTCGAGAATAACATCAAGACAATGGTGAGGATGAAAATATTTCCGGATTTCATCTCTCAAATAACCATCATTCCTTTGCAAACAACCTGTAAGGATCCTCAAATAATAATCCCATTAGTACAGAGGTATTCTTTCTTTGTATGTTGTGTGACAGCCTGACAGATTGTCAGCGCTGAGCTCTCTCTTTTAAAGTAAACATGGCGACACCTGCATTTTCTGATGAAAAGTCAAAACATTCATAATAATTGGGTTTTATTTATCCAGGGTAGCTGCTACATCAGTCTTGATATTATTCTTCCTGCGGGCCCTGCAATTATACCCCAGAAAAATTGCCAGGTACCCATTAACACCTTGGCGGAGAGAGACTGGCAAATGTGGATTAATGTCTTGTCAAAGGATGTTAGTGCTGGGCTGGGATTTGAACCCCCAACCCTAGGAACAAGAGTCAAGTGTATGAACCACTATACGACAACACCTCCATTCCGTTAGACCATTTACAATGTACATGTACTGAGAGTACATGAGATATAAACTCATAAAAAAATGTTCATAAATGTCCTGGCCTCCAAGCAGACATTTATAATGAGGCAATGGACCAAAGTTTAATTTTAATTTAGGCCTTTATTTTATGTTTGCTATGAAGGAATTAACTTGTCATTTTTATAACAGGCTGAGAATTTTGTTCAGATAATGTCATAGCAGTGTCATAAAGATATTTTCATTTTATTTGGTTACCGGTAGTTATCAAATTGGTAGTTCATGTACATGTACATGTATGCAGACGTTTAATTTAACAGGTTTGAAATTCCCTATTTGATAGAGGTTATCAACTCTTTAAATCTGAGGTAAAATGTCAGAACCAACAGAAGAAATGGGTCATTCATTTTGTAGTTCACTTTTTGGTTTATTTTTTGGTTTGAACGATGAAGCAAGAACCACTTCTGTACTTTTAGTCTGAATGTAAATTATTTTCATATTTGACAATGAATCTGGGTTGCAAATTCTACCTACATTGTAAATATGATTGTTTGTTTTTTAATTCAAAATAAGTATGGTATGCTACTTCATTATTCACAACCTTTAACATGGTTTAGAAGTCCAGTAGAAAAGGTATGCTTGAGTGGTTAGTGATTGAACATAAAGAAACGATGACCTCCCCCCTCAAATTTTTTATATTTTAATTTCGTTATAAAAGGATGTAAAAACTGCTTTGAGAAGTTCTCCTGAAGAACAAATCCAAAAAAAAGGTGCAATATTTCTCTCTGGAAGAAAGAAATTCCCTATGTGGTTTGTTATGATTCTTTTCACATGTGCATCATATGAAAATTCAATCTGCCACACCCTCTTCATCAATCATGGGCACTGTGGGTTTCTATTCACTTTGAATTGAGTACAGGTATTTGCTTTGTTAGTATTTTCTGCAGGTTCTTTGTATCTTAACCTTTGCTTGGGGAATTTTTGGGTTGAAAGCCGGGTTTGTGAACCTGTACAGCAGAGTGTTTGTAGATGAATGAACTTGTTCAATGGTCTTCTAATTTAGACTTACATACACCTGTACTTATCAATCCCATGCCTGGTGGTTTCACGGACCGTAGTTCCTGGTAGTCTCCAGGCATATAACACTGATATTAAGTTGGGTTTTAATAAAAGCAGAAAAATGAGAGAAACGTGTCAGTGAAAGTTTCAACCGAAATCCGATTAAGTAAATGAACTACTTATTAGTTATTGATCAGGGAATAGACTTGTTTCATACAGGGGTTGTATAAAAACATATCCAGGGCTCGAATTACCCACCGGCAATCGGCAATTTGCCGCCATGCCCCTCTCACTGGCCGAATGCCCTTTTCAAAATCAAACCGTTTACAGGCCACAATATTTTAATCCACAAAAGTTTTCCGACATTATAGTCATCGTAAGCCAACCCGACTTGTAATGTTCAAAAAGTTTTTGTTGCCCCTACGGAGCTCTAAAAACAATGATAGTCGGCAAGGTTTTGTTGCCCCTCCGGAGCTCTAAAAACAATGATAGTCGGCAAGGTTTTGTTGCCCCTCCGGAGCTCTAAAAACAATAATAGTCGGCAAGGTTTTGTTGCCCCTCCGGAGCTCTAAAAACAATGATAGTCGGCAAGGTTTTGTTGCCCCTCCGGAGCTCTAAAAACAATGATAGTCGGGAAGGTTTTGTTGCCCCTCCGGAGCTCTAAAAACAATGATAGTCGGCAAGGTTTTGTTGCCCCTCCGGAGCTCTAAAAACAATGATAGTCGGGAAGGTTTTGTTGCCCCTCCGGAGCTCTAAAAACAATGATAGTCGGCAAGGTTTTGTTGCCCCTCCGGAGCTCTAAAAACAATGATAGTCGGCAAGGTTTTGTTGCCCCTCCGGAGCTCTAAAAACAATAATAGTCGGCAAGGTTTTGTTGCCCCTCCGGAGCTCTAAAAACAATAATAGTCGGCAAGGTTTTGTTGCCCCTCCGGAGCTCTAAAAACAATAATAGTCGGCAAGATTTTGTTGCCCCTCCGGAGCTCTAAAAACAATAATAGTCGGCAAGGTTTTGTTGCCCCTCCGGAGCTCTAAAAACAATGATAGTCGGCAAGGTTTTGTTGCCCCTCCGGAGCTCTAAAAACAATAATAGTCGGCAAGGTTTTGTTGCCCCTCCGGAGCTCTAAAAGCAATGATAGTCGGCAAGGTTTTGTTGCCCCTCTGGAGCTCTAAAAACAATGATAGTCGGCAAGGTTTTGTTGCCCCTCCGGAGCTCTAAAAACAATGATAGTCGGCAAGGTTATGTTGCCCCTCCGGAGCTCTAAAAACAATAATAGTCGTCAAGGTTTTGTTGCCCCTCCGGAGCTCTAAAAACAATAGTCGGCAAGGTTTTGTTGCCCCTCCGGAGCTCTAAAAACAAAGATAGTCTGCAAGGTTTTGTTGCCCCTCCGGAGCTCTAAAAACAATAATAGTCGGCAAGGTTTTGTTGCTCCTCCGGAGCTCTAAAAACAATAATAGTCGGCAAGGTTTTGTTGCCCCTCCGGAGCTCTAAAAACAATAATAGTCGGCAAGATTTTGTTGCCCCTCCGGAGCTCTAAAAACAATAATAGTCGGCAAGGTTTTGTTGCCCCTCCGGAGCTCTAAAAACAATGATAGTCGGCAAGGTTTTGTTGCCCCTCCGGAGCTCTAAAAACAATAATAGTCGGCAAGGTTTTGTTGCCCCTACGGAGCTCTAAAAACAATAATAGTCGGCAAGGTTTTGTTGCCCTCCGGAGCTCTAAAAACAATAATAATCGGCAAGGTTTTGTTGCCCCTCCGGAGCTCTAAAAACAATGATAGTCGGCAAGGTTTTGTTGCCCCTCCGGAGCTCTGAAAACAATAATAGTCGGCAAGGTTTTGTTGCCCCTACGGAGATCTAAAAACAATACAAATCGGCAAGGTTTTTGTGCCCCTATGGAGATCTAAAAACAATAATTATCAGCAAGGCTTTGTTGCCCCTACGGAGATCTAAAACAATGATAATCGGCAAGACTTTGTTGCCCCTACGGAGATCTAAAAACAATAATTATTGGCGAGACTTAATTGCCACTATGGAACTCCTAAATTAATTGGCGGGACTTAATTGCCGATACGGAGATATGAAAGAATGTCTTTATCCAAATAACTGAAACGTTTGGCACAAAAACCGTAATGACTCAGGCTTTAGTTTGTCAATCCATCCTTTTTATTTGGACCAATCGATATCGGGAAGTTTTGTTTACCCATCGTTGGTTCAACATCTTCACTTCGCGTTGTGACCTTTTTTGGTGCGTTATCAGTTTTTAATCAGTTCAAAACTTGGATTTTTCTCGGGAGGAGGGTCTGGAATTAAATCAGAAAAGGATTAAGAGTCAAGATAATGGTACAAAGAATCGTCTTCTTTCCCATACGTTTTGATTAAAACGTCATAGCTTCCGCCCATCGCGCGGGAGGGGTGTGAATTGAGTTCAGAAAAGGATTAATACCGGTAGTCGAGATCGAGACGAATCGTCTTCTTTCCCTAATAATTTATTAAAAACGTCTAAGCTTCCACGCTTCCCTTGGAATTCAGAAAAGAATAAAGAGTCAAGAACGGTACAACGAATCGTCTTCTTTCTCTAATAATTCAATGTAACGTCAAAGGGGGAAACTCCCCACTCCCTCCAGCTCCCCCCCCCCCAATTTTTTTTTGAAAAGCATTTTAAAGAGAAATAGAAAGAAAGAGAGCAAGAAAGAAAAAATAGTTAACTACCAGTTTCTCAATAAAATAAGGTATCAAAAATTGCTCATCTGACCGTAATTAAACGCCTAAAACCCCTGAGCTTCCGTGGGCTCTGCCCCCGGGACCCAACCAAGGGCCCTTTGGCAACCCCCTTGATACTCATCTGACTGCAATTTAGTGCCTAAAACCCTTGATCTTCTGGGGGCTCCGCCCGCTTGACCTCACGCCAATCAGTGTCCTGCCAGTGTCACAAATAAAGTATAAAAATATGTTCATCTGACCGTAATCAAATGCTCAAACCCCTGAGCTTCCGGGGGCTCTGCCCCCTGGACCCCACTGGATGCTAATCTGACGGTAATAAAATGCTTTAAACCCATCGGCTTCTGGGGGCTCCGCCCGCTGGACCTCACGCCAATCAGTATCCTGCCAGTGTCACAAATAAGGTATAAAAATATGATCATCTGACCGTAATCAAATGCCTGAAACCCCTGAAATTCAGGGGTTTCCGCACCCTCGACTCCACCAGGGGCCCTGAGGCAGGCCCCTGAATGCTTATCTGACCGTAATTTGCCTTCAACACATGAGTTTCCGGGGGCGGACAAGGTATCAAAAGATGTTCATCTGACCGCATGCACGTAGCCGGGGGGGGGGGGGGGGACAGTGGGGGCGCCCCCCCAAAAAAAAGCCAAAAAAAGAGAGGAGAGAAAAGGAAGAGGACGTATGAAGAAAAAGGAGCAGACAAAAAACAGTTTTGAAATTCAGACGAGGATTATTTTCGAGAACGGTACAACGAATCGTCTTGTTTCTCTAATAATTAAATTAAATGTCAAAGCTTCCGCCCTTCGATCGCGCAGGAGGTGGGGTAACTGAATGTAGACAAGGATTAAGAGTCGAGAACGGTACAACGAATCGTCTTCTTTCTCTAATGATTTAATAAAACGTAAAAGCTTTCGCGCTTTGCGCGCGCGGATGGGGGGGGGGGAACTGAATTCAGATGAGGATTAAGAGTCGAATGCGGTAAAAGGAATTGTCTTTTTTTTCTAATGATTTAATGAAACGTACAAGCTTCCGCGCTTTGCGCTGGAGGGGGAGGGGAAAACTGACTTCAGACGAGGATAAGGGGTCGAGAACGGTGTAACGAATCGTCTTCTTTCTCTAATGATTTAATGAAATGTAAAAGCTTCTGTGCTTCGGCGCGCGGATTGGGGCGGGGGGAATTGAATTCAGACGAGAATGGTAGGCTACAACGAATCGTCTTCTTTCTCTAATGATTTAATGTATTGTAAAAGCTTCCGCGCTTCGCGCGCGCGGATGGGGGGGGAGGGAACTGAATTTAGACGAGGATTAAGGGCGAGAACGGGACAACAAATCGTCTTCTTTCTCTAATGATTTAATGAAACGTAAAAGCTTCCGCGCTACGCGCGGGAGGGGGAAAATTGTATTCAGACGAGCAGGCACGTACGCAGGGGTAGGGGGGGGGGGGTTTGGGGCGTTGAACCCCCCCCCCCCCCCTTCGGTTTTTTGTATGTCTGTATTTTGGAGCAACACCCCCCCTCCCCCTTTTTTTGTGATGTTTTTTTTAATTGTTTTAAATGAAACACACACACAAAAAAAAATTATGCCAATGGCTGATCTAAAAAAGGTGACCTCACCCCCCCCCCCCCCCCCCACCCCAACGGGAACAAAATGTCAAATTTTCAAATTTCGAGACCAAAAAAAAAAAAGTGTCCTCTTACCCCCCCCCCCCCCCCCCCTCGCTTATTTAGCGGCTGGCTTAGTCGTTGCGATTTGTGGGCCCCCCCTAAGAAATCCTGGATCCGCCCCTGGGTGCACATATCCCCCCCACCTTGAAAACAACGGCGTGAGGTGATTTTACGCGCACTTTCCACGTTGGCCTTTACCCCTTAGGATAGATTTGTGCCCCTTTCAGTGGATTTGTGCCCTCTCAAAAAAGTGGCCTTGACCCAAATTTGATGTAATTCGAGGCCTGCATATCTATCTGCAATAATATGTTAAGGGTGATGCATCATTGAAAACATTTACAAATTTAGTCCTTTTTTGTAGGGCATATGTAAGGGCAGCTCGCAAGAAAGGTCACAGAGTTGCCAATTCATGTTTGATTGACCGTACCTTCCTAAACTTTCCTTCATAATTTTCTTACTTTTAATGGTTTTCACTGACCTGTTTCTCTCATGTGTGTGATTCTATTAAAACCAACTTGATATCAGGATGGACTTCTCCTTTAAGATGGGGGCAGGGGAGGGGTGGCGGGGAGGGGGGCTGTATACGCTGTCCCCACTTGACATCTTGTAAGTGCCATGGCACTAGAGGGCTACAGGCAAAATGCCTACATGTACATGCAGGCCTTCATACGTGTAATATAACTCATCAAGTTGAGAATGTATTGCAGCTGAGACATCAGTAACTTGTTCAATCCATACATATACATGCTAGTTGGGTGTTGATTAATGATTATTTAAACAGTCGTAGCTTCATTTTCTGAGCTTCAGTGTACTAGTATATGAAGCCCATTAGCCTAGGCATTGGTATAGTCTTACATTAGGCCTGTCATCATCAGCTCGAGTTTGCCAAATAACCCGCTATTTTAGCTATCCTGATCGCAAATTAACCAGTTGGTTTGCGTCTTCATCAGCACGCAGCTGCAATTGGCGGGATACTTGGTCGTGAAAATACCCCAAGATATATTGGTCGTGTCTCCAAAATATCCTGCTATTTAGGAAATAGCAGGCTAATTTGCGCCCATCCGAGATAGTTTGTGATGAGCCTATCGGTCTGGTGAAGTCGCAATTGTGAGCTTCGGGATAATATCCCAAGTCTGAAAATAGCGGGTTATTTGGCAAACTCAAGCTGATGAAGGCAGGCCTATTGAAGCAATTTGTTATAAACAAACAAAGTGAAAATCCTGTATTATCCAGTCACTTTTTTTCTGTTCATCTTTGCTGACCTCATAAAGTCAGAAAGGAGGCAGGGAGAGTGTCTGGACTGAATACCAATCAAGTTCACTGTGAGGTCAGCAAATTGGCTTTTAGCCAATCAAAACTTGTCTTGACCAAAACATTGCACACTCTACTACACTGTCTGCTTTCATAATGATGCAATGGGCAACGGACTAGTCTGAGTTTATAGACCCATTTAGACTGATAATATCTCAGCTTTAGGAGAAGGTGGGAGGATACAGTGCGTATACACAAAATTGTACCCAACTTTTGAAGCTCTTAAAGATAATGATCAGCTATGGTCATGCGATTGCATTGTGAAAGAAACGTCGTGAAATCGATCAGAAAAGGTTGGTCATCTAGCATAGATGTACTGCAAGGTTCTGGAATCATCAAAATGATAAGAAATTTGGCCCAGTCTTCATAAAGTTACAAGCAGTGTACACAGAAGGATGTATGGGACTACGCACACGTGCGCGACACGTGCGTTTTTATCTCTCACACACCAATAGATAAACTAATTTACCAAATATATCAATTAGTAGGCGGTTTCCTGGCAATTTTGTTATCATCATGTATTATTCAAAACATATTCTTTCACATGATTGGTAATAAGAGCTTCCATTTCATTTTCTGAAATGGGGGCCTTTCCAATACTGGTCTTTACCTTTAATTAAAACTTCCTAACCAATATGACTTTGAAATTTATTTAATGATAAAGAATAAGTTATTTTCTGTCAAATGATACCCTATTCACAATATTTCTGTCCCGGGTGACTGAGCTACAGGGTCTTTAAAAAGTGATCTACTATATCTAGGCTTTCACAGAATTTTGTTTCAATCCATTATTATTTTGAACAGCCTGCTAACTTATTGTCTCATGATATGTAAGTTCTCTCTGCTGAGTCTGCTCACTTGACCCAAATGCAAGAAAGAACACATATGATGATAAGTATCAAAGAAATTGACAGTAGACTTTAATTTTAAAAAGATAACATCCCAAATAAACTTTCTCCATTTTTTATCACTCAATGAGAAGGGTTTCCTCAAACAAGAGATGCGAAGGAAATCAAGATTGTAATCATCATAACGAAGAGAAAATCATAAATGTTGCTTATATTAAAGCACTTCCTTCTGTTTGAGTTGATATCAACACCATTTCTTTTCAACTGCCCAATAGTCAATGTAAAATTAAGTTACCATTTACCATGATATATCGCTGTAAACGACAGAGATAGAGAGAGGGGAATTGATGCCTTGATGGGATGGGGGGGGGGGGGAATAGGAGGAGAAAGAGAGAGAGAGAGAGTTGGAGAAAAAAGAGACAGAGAGACAGATTCAGAGAAAAAGAAACATATACATGTAGTTAGAGAGGGGCGCAAGGAGGAGATAGAGAAGAGAGAGAGAGAGGGGGTGGAAAAGAGAGAGAGAGAGTGCGAGCGATAGAGAGAGAGTGACAGAAGGAGCAGAAGAGAAGCACATAGTAGAACATTCATCTTCATCTGTCTGGTATGTGCTATCAGGTCATTAGGTCTCTATTACCAAGTGAATGCATGCAGACATTCAACTTTTATTTAACCTCTGATGGTCTGTCTCTGTCTTTCAGCACTGCTACAGCACAGTACATTGGGGGCTCCTTGGTCTGAAATGTTCAGAATTTGAAGATACATTTTATGTTTTTGTTGTACAATCTTCAAAAGTGTTCATGTCAATACATGTAGGCCTGATTTATTAGCAAACGTGGGCAAGATATATTTTTCCATTTTATTCTGATAGTTTTCTTGAATGATTGTGTAGGGCAGTAGGGGTTACAATTAGAGATTAGACTTGTGGTATGTATGCATGACTTAGCAATTCAAACCATACATTTGTTGTCAAATTGTTTGTCTAACTCCTCAGATCTACGTTCAAATGTTGGGTTTGCTTGTATTGTCCTAGAGATAACAGACATTATGATAGGGTACTGTATGTGACTGTGACGGCAGCAGCCGTAAAGAGAGAAATCATTGCATTATAGCATGTAATATCTGTTTTACTCTTTAGTTCTGGAACATTATCTCAAAGATCCATGTAGAGATTACAGGCATGTTGTGTGTTGGCTGAAATTGTTTCAGATTTTCTGACATCATCTTCATGACTTGCATTTCTGGTGGTTTTAACTGGAAGCTTCCCTGGCTTTGCTTAACAGCAGGTTGATGTCTCTCAAAATAGAAATAAGGATATAAAAGTTGGCATTATCCCATTTCTAATTAATTATCAGTTTGCTTCGGGCATGATAAAAGATGTCATATTAGAGCAAGATCATGATCAGTTTTGGAAGTAAAATGTTTTTAAATATGTAACAACCTCTTCCACATGTTTTTTTCTTCAACTTCAGGTAGAGTGTTTTTGATCTGTTGTCAGCCGTCTGACAGCCCAGAGCAGGGAATATCCCAGATTATCATTCAATCGACGTTCTACATCTCTAGTCGCCATGGAGATGAAAGAGAAGAAAGAAATGAACGGAGATGCGGAGAAAGCTGCAGACGATACCGTCAGCCATGAGAAAGTAGGACTCAAACAAGAGGTAAATGCTTCTGTAGAAGAGTTCTTTAAAAAAATCCCCTTCTTTGTATTATGTAGGCCATTTTCGTAAAGTAACCATATTTGTAAAGTAACAAAATTTAATGCCCATCTTTGTGAAGTGCCTCGATACAAATTATTTCTTTCACCTGTGAAGAATATTGGTAATTATATTTTAATTGTCAAAAGGTAAATCGTACCTACATGTAGCAACAAATGCTGTATGCCATTCGCATTTGACTACAGGTTAATGAAATAATTTGGGCTAGGCACGTCACAAAGAAGATTGCATTAAATTGTGTTACTTTACAAATATGGCCTATTTGATTCGCTTGAAGACTAGAAAAATATAGCAAATAAATGTTATCAAAATTGTCTAATTTATTTCTTTTTAGAATGACATTGATTGATTTTGAAATAATAATTATAATGATAATCTATATAGATTGCAAAATTTTCCATACACATTTTCAAATGCACTCTACAATGATGTTTGTAACAGAATTAAGATGTGAATTTTGATATTTTTTTGAAATATCAACTGACTTCTACATTGTATTAATCTGATAAATTCTATTTATATGACAGGTTGGCTTATTGAGTTGGTTAGTGCTGATTATGGATTCAATAATGGATTTGTTCCCCCTTTCGTTAAGCTTTCCAAACTAAAACCCTGACCGATCGTCTACACTTCCATCACTGATATGAGCGATTCACAAATTCTTAAAATGGTTTCTTTCCATCACGACAGGTTGGCTTATTGAGCGGTGTAGCCCTGATCGTCGGTTCGATGATCGGATCTGGAATCTTTGTATCGCCGAAAGGCATCCTGAGAGAAACACAGAGCGTTGGTATGAGTATGATCATATGGCTCCTCTGTGCTATCCTGGCCATGACCGGTGAGTTCCACACTTGTCTAATAGGGTTTTCACAAAACTTGTCATCAGTGACAAATGATAGTTTTTGTTATAAGCTAGTGAAAGAAATCCTTGCTTTTGATTGGTTATCAGCAGATTTGAAACTGATTTTTGTCATTTGTCATTGATAAAAGGCTTTGTAAAACACCCCCCAGGTCTCAAGTAAAAGGAATCTGGTCATTTCTCTTGTTTTTAGCTTCACATATATGTTTTCTTGAAGCTACCGCATTGTATGTATTTATGTTCCATTCAAATTTTCATCTCCCTTTGGTATGAGTATGATCATATGGCTCCTCTGTGCTATACTGACCATGACCGGTGAGTTCCGCACCTGTCTAGTAGAGTGTAAAGAGTATATAAAAATGTCAATTTTCATGCCCCTTTTTTAATGTTTAGATGGTGTCAAGGACATGTAGTATTTAAACCCATCTAAAATAAAATGACCTTAAATTTCAACTATAATTGATTGTTGATCTGTGCTGTGCCTGACTAGTGGCTCTAGACAGGTTGTTGTTTTGATTTTTTCTTCAAATGTTCTGCTGGTTGTTGTTGGAAAGTGTGGTGCTTTGATTGGCCCCTGGTGCTGAAAAAATGGTCCTTATCTCAGGTTTCATCTGTAGACTTTCATTCTAGTTTAAACAAACTACATGTATCAAACAATGCTCACATGTCCAGAAAACAAGGATCAAGTCTAGAGTTAAGCCAAGTAAAAGGTGGATGTTGTCTTCATTTTCATCAAGTGTAATCTCCAACATCTTTTCTCATCATATGTATCAGCCTACCAGGGGTCCTATTGTACGACTGAATACAAATTTTGGTCCAAAAATCTGGTCTCAAGAAAAAGAATCTGGTCATTTATCTTGTTTTTATCTACACATATATCTTTTATTAAAGCTACCTGCATGTATGTACAGTGAAACCTGTCTATAAAGACCACCCAAGGGAGACAATAAAAGAGGTCTTTATAGGCAGGTGATCTTTACATGTATGTACATTTGTATGTACAGGTGCCTATAGTACATGTTTCAATAAGAAACCAATTTCAAGGGAAACTTTGTAGACAGGTGGTCACTAAAGCAAGTTTGACTGTATCTATGTTCCATTCAAACTGTTCATCTCCCATGTCTGTCATCCTATCAGGCGCCCTATCGTACGCCGAGCTGGGCACCCTGATCCACAAGTCCGGTGCCGAGCACGCCTACCTCAACGACATCTGGGGTCCCATGCCGGCGTTCATCTTCTCCTGGACGTACACCCTGGTCATCAAGCCGTCCATCATCTCCATCGTGTCCCTCATCACGGGCACGTACGTCGTCGAATCCTGCATGTCCACCTGCGACGGCAACGAACAGGTCATGCTGATGAAGATATTTGCTGCGCTGTCAATCGGTAAGACTCCTCGCTAATTAATCATGTCAGAGATGAATATCTTTTAGGGATTTTTTTTTTGAGAGAGAGAGCTGGAAAAGCATTAGCTTGGTTTTAAACTATACCGCCCTTCTGACTCTAAGCAGACAAAAATGCACCCATTAAAAAAAAATATATATTTTATGGACTTTCAATCATGATATTTTTCTACATTTAACTCTCTTATGATCAAAGTGAAATAGGTGTATGTACACTGTATACCTGATAGGGGGAAGAAAAAACGGCTACAAGTTCAAAAGCTCTTTCTATTACCTTCCCAATGCCCAGCTATAAACAGATTTTAGATCAAAGTGCAGAGACTTGATTGTAATGTTTTCCTATGTTCAAAACTGAAAATTCTATTGGTACTGTAAGCAGGATTCTTTCCCTTTGTATCTGGATTGTGTTCAGCTAAAAATGTTCACACATTGTTTTTTATGACAGTTAATGCCAGGGAGATCACCTATAAGTAAGGATATACTGCACATGATGATTGAATTTCACTATGTCCAAAACTCTGGAATAACTTAACTTACCATTTGAAGTCAGGAGATCAACATCTGTGAATATCCGTAAATCAAAACTGAAAGCACATCTTTTCAATAGACCAGTTCACGGTTAGCACATTACTGCAATGACCCCGAATATCCACAGATCTTAAAAACATGAAGAGGTCCCACTTTGTACATTTTGAAATAATCACTCCTACAGCGATGGAGGTGCTACATAAATAGCCTTTGTTTCCCCTTTTCAAAGAATACTTCCACCTGTATATCATGGAGTGCATAAATGAATAATGATTACATAACTTTCATGAGCACGTTTCCGGTATTTCGTCTCCGTGTATTTCACAATTTGTTCTGCAATGACCTTTATCTGCTCATGCTCAGACTGCAACCGTGAACTGGCTTATTAACTGTAAATTTCAGGAGCTCTTGTAGCGCAGTAGAGTCAATGTTGGATAGTTTCTGCGCTCTATAAATGTATTACAGTCAAACCTGCTTTAGTGACTTGTCTACAAAGACCACCTGACTACAAAGACCACCTGTCTACAAAGACCACCTGACTACAAAGACCACCTGACTACAAAGACCACCTGTCTACAAGGACCACATTTTCTGTTTCCCTTGAAAATGGTATCTCATTGAAACATGTACTAGAGGAACCTGTCTACAAAGGCTACTTTTTGTGTTTCCCTTGGGCGGTCACTATAGACAAGTGTTACTGTATTATTATTATTATTATTTTGTTACTCTCTTTTTCTCATTGTCCCTCCTCCAGGTCTTATATGCTTCATCAACTGCTACAGCGTTAAGTGGGCCAATGCCGTCCAAGTTATATTCACCGCGGCAAAGTTACTTGCGTTGGTCATCATTGTCGTTATTGGTTTTATCAGACTTTTCCAAGGTAAGCTAAGAGATATATATGTATATAAGAAATACCCTGTAACTACAATTTGAGCATTTCGTATTTTGTTTCATTACACAAATATAGAAATATTACTTTCATTTCAAACTTTTATTTTTAAGTTTAATATTTTGTAACTATGATTTGAACGTTTTGTATCATTTTTTTTCCAACAAAGACAGAAATTTTCTTTCATTTTGAACTTGTCCGGCAGAAAGTTTGCATGAGATTTCTGTACTTGACAAAATAGTCATCCGTTGAATATCAGGTTTGTGTGAGTATTATGATTGAAATTGCACACATTTTTACATTGAGACTTGTAAAGATATGTTGTATTGTATGTTTTTTGTTTGTTTTTTACCTCTTGTATTTTTGTTGCATTCATAGGGGTACATGTATAATTTTTAATGTAAATATGTAATGTCTTGCAAATTGTCTTCAGTGCACGACATTAAAGAGAAGGTTGAGTTCTGGGAAGAGGTGAAAAATAATTTGTGAGCATTACTCATTCTTATTTTGCAAGTGTGGAAGAACATCAGTTAAGACATGTTCCCTGAAAAGCATGGCTCTTCAAATGCCTTCATATTCTAAATATGCATGTAACATCGTAAAAATCGGGGGGCCGGCTTTTTACGCCACGTGTTCGTGTAGTCCCATATACATCTTTCTGTGCAAGTGTTTGTAACTTTACCAAGATTTGTCCACATTTCTTATCATTTTGATGATTCCAGAACCTTGCAATACACACAAATTCTTATATGCTAGATGATCAACCTTTTTTGGTCGGTTCCACACCGTTTCTTTCACAATGCAATCGCATGACCAGAACTCAACTTCATCTTTAAGTTGACTGTGTATTAAAATCTGTGTAAAGGGCACTTGGTAGATCCGCGGTAGACCACGAAGCAGTGTTACAGGCAGATGTTATTTATGGGCTACGTCATAATGAACAGGTGTCAAATGAGGCATGTAGTGAACCTTGGATCAGTGAAATACAATACTCCACACTGTCCACACATATATATAGAAAATGAATGGATATTGCTTTAACCGGGATAGCTCAGTCAGTAGAGCAGTGGTCTTAGTAATCAGGTGACCCGGGTTCAAAACCAAGGCGATGCGCTAGTGTCCTTTGGTAATGCATTACTCCTCATTACCAGGTCCCTTGGAGAGGACCTAAAGCCGTCGGCCGTCTGGTTGCTTACTAACAAGCATTTATGCTTTCTTAGCAGCCAGGTATTAAAATCACCACCACCAACACAACCTGTCGTGAGAATCTCTATAATTTTGTTATTGTTTACATTTCAATTCTAGTAGGGACATAATTGTGGTGATCTATTTTTCTGCTTTAATTTGGTTTGTGTAAATAACTTTTCAGTCAAGGAATGGGGATTTTTATTTGATGATGGTTCTGTTTAATTTCTGCAACCTCTGCTCGTTGCGTATTATATTATAAATTGCAAACATTGCATTTCTCTGGATTCAATGAAAGACCCCCCCCCCCCCCCCCTAAAACAGAGAGAGAGCGAGAAAGAAAGAGTGAAGCTTAAAATCCTTACCGGTATTTAGATATGACACGCACAATTATTTAATGTCATTAGACTTCCAAATGCGTAGACTTATAAGTGCCCTAATGTACCTCTATTTAAATAGTTTTAAGAGCCTGCAGTTATTGTAACCCCATGTATCAGAAGCAGAGAAAACTGGCAATGCTATGAAATCCATCTTTAGAGGAGGACCAGTTTGAATTGACGTCTTATTCTGTTGCCAGTCAGGAATTTTGACATTTTGTATGTTTGTTCAATCCAAAGTACTACAATTTTTGTTGAGAGAGGACTAAGGAGGTCACCCTTGTGAATTGACTATTGTCCCACGGAAAATAAAGCATTTACGTTAGGATGCCGACAAAAGTAAACGGAAGTATCACAATATTTTAATCACAATGTAAACAGTGCATCAAATATAGAGTTTAATCTTATCAATTGATAGATACTCAATTATTTAAATGTGCATTAATGCAATTACGTGGCATCTGTCTTGTTGATACTAGATCTAATCAGGTGTAGATGTAAATATCTGCATCTGTGTCATCTGTCGGGGTCGAGTTGGAATCTAATTAGAACGCTCGGTTAGGCTCTGTGCCTCGAATCCCTTCCCAGCCTTGCTCTAGCTGGCTTTGTTTACTTTACAATCGAGCTGTTGACAGAGGGTGTCCAAACACTATTGTGACGTAGGTGATCAATATATTGCATCCATGAAAATATGGATGCAACCGTTGTACTGTAGGTCAATCAGATAAATGACAGCAGAGAGCAATGCATTTAAGGGCTAAGGTGAAGGTTAGCTGAGTGGTCATCATATGGGTGAGAGGGAGACAGTGGACAGTGACCGTCTTTGAGAAGAATAAGTCCGGAAGTAGAGGGGGTTAATAATGGGGTTTCGGGAATCCTGGTTTGGATGTTCCTATCAGAAGCATGCAGATCGATGTTTGGACCATATATATTCATTTCAGAATATATTTTAAAAAGTGCATTCTAAAGTTTCTACTATCCTTTGACTATACAATATTATACATGTATCAGTGTACGACAGGTTTGGCTCTACACATGATTTGTTAAAATTGTTGTCAGTGAATCGGTAATCAAAACTAGATTTTGACGATACATGTATTTGTGTCTGCACCCTCTGTGGCACATGATTTATATCAAGGATTAGTGTAATGAGGTTATGTGATTGATACATGTATGTTGTTGCGATTAGTACCAGTAAAAGTCATGAAATAAAAGTCCTCCAGACAGTACAGTCAGGGACTTGTTAGTCCATGGTACAGTGGAGAGGGGAATCATTTACACAGTGGGATATTTTTTTTAAGAAGGTGAGAGGAAATCCTGAACATTCTGAACATCCTGAAAATTCTGAGCTCCAAGTATCTTCCTGTTGTGTCCAAAAAATGTAGAGGGCAAACGTGAAGGGCCTTTTTTTATTCCTTCTAGTGAAATTTCCTTGGTTGGGATTTGATAGTAGACAAACAAATTAAAGGAGGTAAAATCAATTTATAGAAATCTCAGCAATAAATAGAACAGTGGATGGATGAAAGCAATGCATATCCTTGAATTTGGGAATTGGTTCAGTTCACTATTTGTTATGCCTCCACCCACGTAAGTAGTGCCAGAGGCATTATTCGTCTATCAATTGATAAACGAAAATGTCAAATCGTTGTTCGTACATGTATCCGCATAATCCAGTTTTAGCAAATTATGTTTACCCTCCAAGCCGTCTTAACTCTCTCTCTGTTGAGCTCAAGTATCGACTCTCAACAACTTGTAATGGTACTTGGGTGTAGCCAACCTATCTTGAGGAACCCTCAAGAGTGCACCATGCCATAGGAACTCAGTCCATGGTCAGACAGTTGGTAAGAGCAGGACTCCTCTGACCTTGTTTCATCTTTTTTTTTTGTCCGTCTCTCTCATCCATCTTATACCCCCTCTCTCTCTCTCTCTCTCTCTCTCATACTCTGATTGTTGACAATCTCTATAAAAATATAAAAATTAATCCTTTTCAGTCTGATTTTTTGCCTTCACTTTTACTCTCTCTCTGTCATATTGACAAGTAATGGTATTCTTTTTTTCTCTCGATTTTTCTCTCGATTTTTCTCTTTCCTCTCTAAAGTTGTGTATATCGTGACTCCTTGTTGCCATGGTAACAGGCTAGTGCATGCTCTCTCTCTCTCTCTCTCTCTCTCTCTGTCTGTCTGTCTGTCTCTCCCTCTTTCCTCTGTCCTTCCCTGTCATGTGACTTTTCCTCTCTACTCTATTGTCTCATCTCGTTTCCTCTGCCCCCCCCCCCCCCCCTCTATCCTGCCTCGTCCTGTCTCTGTTTTTTTCCCTCCTCTTCCCCTCTCTCTAACAGTCTCTCCACCCCAACACTCCCCCCCCCCCCCCCTCATTCCCTTTAAGCCCAGTAGGAAATAGGAAACCCATGAGATATGATTACTTCCTTTAGGTAGGCAAAATGCTAATCACCCTCTCGTAGACGCCACTACAACATGATGTCCCTCAAATCATGACTCTCAACAAAAAAGACAAGTGTGCTTGAGCCTACGCGTTCCCTTAAGGTTTTCTATAAAAGGATGTAACTGGAACTTGTACATGCTGGTAGGGTGTACAGATAAGTATGAAGATGAAGAGAAATGAAAATAGGGATCAGGTTTACAGTACTTTACAGAAGTCATTTCTACGACTATATGTGTTCACAATACATGCACTGCACTGAAACCCTGTATTTGTGTAATATTCATCACGTTAACTAATGTACAGTAATTCAATAAATGGTAAAATGGATTGATTTGAAATTACAATCCTTTAATGTTTAGTTGAATGGCACTTGTGCATGTTCAACACAACTTCATAAGTTAAGGTTGGTCCATACTCCATTCATTGCTCAATGTATGATGTATTCAGCCATGATCGTAAGGTGCATTGTATCATGGACATAACACAAAGCCCCCCACTGCTGGTGCCTCAACGATGTCATTCCAACATGTGCATGTATGCTGCATATTTGTCATTGTTTTGTATGTAGTACTGTACATACTACATGAGGATTTGTTTGTAATAAGACACTAAAAATATGACAATTTAGACTGTTCCCCAACTTCGTCATTGTCAACTGGCCTTCATAAGTTTATCAACATGATTGATCCTTTTATAAACAAATGATTACAAATTTTCCTGGTATAATTGTCACCTAATGGAATTTTTAACAGAATTGATCCATTTTAATAAACAAATGATTACAAAATTTACAATACTAATTTGTCGCATATTGAAAGGTTTGGAACAAGTGTGGAGACACTCATCATAGCACTATATACCGGTACAAAAAACGAATTAATTTAACATTCCTCGCTATATATGCTATTTCTACATTTTTTTAAGAAGTGTATTAAAATCCACAGCTTTGAATTCAGATATCTCAAATTATTTTTTAATGAATCCTTTTTAAGAAATCAATACAGACCTACAATGTATACAAGTCATATATATGTAAATTACAACATTTTTGTAGCATTCATTTAAATTTTTAACATTACCAAAACTTCCCATATGGGTCACCATAATATACAAACCACCCTCGCAAAAAAAATTGATTCAAGCATTAGTAAACACGGGAATCTATTAATAAAGGCCTGTGACCTTTTACATACTTGTACATCTGCCTGTAAAGTGATGTCCTTTAACTTTGCCTGCAGTGCCTGGCTGCTAGCCAGCCAGACAGTGGCTGATGCAAGCACATGCGTCTTTGTATCGTGGAGATACGGATGGCTGGTTGGTTGTGTATTGCCAAGTTTGGAAGATGATGAAATCATTAAGAAGTCTGGCCTGCATTGGTTGACTTCCTAGTCTCTGTCGTGAAACCTTTTTAGGATTGTGTATTGGTAGCTAGTGCCAGGAAGTATGCTGTGTGTATAGGGAGAGCGATCTTACTTTATCCTTTTTATCTTTTTTATGCTCCAAGGGACACAATGTTTGCAATTTACAAATATTCTGTACTTATTATATTTTGCTGTACAATGAAAATATATAATAATAATAATAATAGCTCACATTTATAATGCGCCTACCGGTAATACTTTGTTTCTAGGCGCGGAACATATTATTACCCCGGTCATCGGATTCAGGCTTACCCACAACACAATGTATGCACATTTTCCACTCCCTGGGGAGCATTCCAGCTAGTCGCCATTTTACAAGCGCCACTTGCTAATCCAACCACATTAACTTTCGCATCCTACCAGGGACCCATTTTAAGACCTGGGTGGTGAGTGGCAAATGTAGATCAATGTCTTGCCAAAGGACATTAGTGCCACGGCGGAACTTGAACCGCGGACCTTGTGATCCACAGTCCGGTGACATATCCACTCGACCCTGACAACCTCTATTAAGCTTTTTGTTTACCTAGGCCAGCAAATTTTGTTTCATTATTTTTAGATAAAATAATAAAGTTTTGTTAGAAAATGGTTCAATAATTTTGAGAGTACCGGTATATTATATTTGGGAAAATATTACATGTAGTTGATTCTTTAGAAGGCATAGGATCATGTACAGTGTAGAGACCCAGATCGATTAATTTACCTGTAATTAAAATGATAATGAAATACAGCATTTGGCAGCACTTAGCTAGCAACACTGATCTTATGCAGTAATTTTTTTTGAATAATTTATTCAATTCAAAGAGTAACACTCACATGCTTATACTAGCCAGTAACCCTTATAAAACTATCAACAATATTGTGATTTCCATCAAAAGAGTTTTAGAGGTCCCATTATTTGTCCATATACATGTATGTACGTCATGACACAATACATATGAGATAGCAAACATGTTCAGAATATGATGCAATGTTTTATTGTGTGGCTTCCTACAGTGGTTTGCAATCATACATGAATCAAACGAGACATGAAGGTAAACAGTACAGGATAGAACAAATTTGTTTTTCAAAAGTTTCATCAGCCACTTGGCAATTATGAACCTATGCGAAAATCCAAATTTCCAGATTTGTGGAGTAGAATTATTTTTTAATAGAAAAGTTGGAAACATCAGTGACATTCAGGTGTTGCTTGTTTGCATATCTCATTCATCAAACGGAAAGCTGATTGATTCAAACCTGTTCCTTAACAAAAAAGTACACAATTGTTTACATGACTTGCCATTTGCAAGATGAGATAAATGTCAACTAATGCCAAGTTCACACCGACGCCGAATTGATAGCGCATAAAATCGGCGAGCAAAGCGGCGGCAAAGCGTAACAAAGCTTAATTAAAGCGTAAAGACCGTAATAGAGCGTGAGAAAGCTTTGAGCAATTCGGGACATTCGGCAAGAGCGCCAAAATTGTTTAAACTGTTTAAAAATTTGAGGCGATCTGTCACGAATTGCGTAAAGCGGGGAGAGCGTATTAAAGCTTATCAAAGCGTCACAAAGCTTATCAAAGTTTTGCTCAAAGCGTAGGAAAGCTTAACAGAGTTTAAATTTTTGGCGCTCTTGCCGAATGTCCCGAATTGCTCAAAGCTTTCTCACGCTCTATTACGGTCTTTACGCTTTAATTAAGCTTTGTTACGCTTTGCCGCCGCTTTGCTCGCCGATTTAATGCGCCATCAATTCGGCGTCGGTGTGAACTTAGCATAACATATCTCAGGAGATCGTGAGATTTTTTGAAAAAATGACGCCGAATTGATCGCCGATTTAAAGCGCGACATTCGGCGTCGGTGTGAACTAGGCATAAGAAAGGGAGGAGTGGTTGGATTTACACACATTCTCCAAGTGTACATACATGTGTAATAAATCAAATGATTCAAGGGACCGCAATCACTATTGAAATTAATGGGAAAGGTCAAGAGTCTGCAACCAGCGTAGTCTGTAGCAAAAACAGTGTAGTTTTTCAGGGTTTTTTTTCATATGTAAAATTTATTATTTCCTTTTCATGAGAGCTTTTCATGTCTGGTTTTTTGCAGATAAAGTTGAATGTAATGGATTGGAAGCCATTCCTATTCTTTTAGTTCTTTTGAATCCTGGAAGTTTTTGTTTTGTTTTTTTTTGTCAGAGATTTCCTGAGTTTAATTATGTCATTGCTTCATTTACACTTTTGTTGTTCCTTTTTTCATCAGAAATATTACCATTTTATTCTGACTACTGGCACTGGCATTTTACAAGTAGCATGATCATGATCAGAACAGCAATCATGCACTCTTGTTTTAATTTGAATGTGTAATATTAGTTGAAGTTATTCCGTTTCACATAAGTCAAGATTCAGTCAAGGTTGATTATAATTCATATTTCATTTTTTTCTCCTGAGATTTCAAGAGTTTAAGTTTGTCATTGTTTCTGTTTCAATTTTCTTTTCTTTTTTTTATCAGAAATATTTTATTTACCATTTTATTGGCATATTACATTACACATAGCATGATCATGATCAGAACAGCACTCATGCATTCTTGTTTTCATTTGAATGGATAATATAAGTTGAAGTGATTCTGTTTTACATGATTCAAGATTTAGTCAAAATTTATTATAATTCATATTTCATTCATGATTTCACAAATTAGAACTGTATCGCACTGGTAAGTTTGAGTTCAACGTTTGGAAGGTTTTTTTTCTTCTCATGGTACATAAGGGAGCTAATCTTTCCTACATTTTTCTATCCTTTTCACGGTACTGGTGCCTTTTGTTTCCTTAGCAGAAATTTGGATTATATCACTCTACTAGTCTAGGGATAGTATTGGCATGTACATGTATTGCAAGTTTATTTACTGTCTGGTTATCACCACTGTTTTATGATTACTGGAATTATTGTTATACAAATCAGATTGATTTAGTATTATGATTAGTATTATGATTAGTATTGTAATACAAATCATATTTATTTAGTATACATATACAGGTATGCACACCTAATTTACTATATTCATGTGTGATATGTTAGATATGTTTCATATAGTATGCATCAGCTAATGTTATCTGCTGCTTTTTTTATAATATTGCACGTGCACATATGTATCTTTAGAGCTATGATGGTAAAGGAGGTTGCTAAGTCGTTGGTTGCTTTTTTCCCTGTAGTACTAGATAGTTTACTTCACTTTATATATCACTTATCAGATTCCATTCATTCAAGGCCCTACATTGTAGTAGAATTGCTGATCTCTCTGTCATGAAATGTAACTTCTCTTCCCCATCCCCCCCCCCCCCCCTCCAGAGAGCATGTTAGGCTGTTCCTTATTCTGTAGAATTTCAAAAGGGAACCATGGTTTCCCCATCCTCGTTTTTTCTTCCCACAAAATTTAGTTTTGTTAGAAATGAAGACCACTGAAAGGATTTGCTAATTCATAAATTTTTTGTTTAATTTACTGCACCTGTGCAAATTCACTACTTTGAAATTGATTTTCATGTTTGAAAGTGATATTGGGATTTCACTGCTACCTCTATTTCATGGTGATGATACACAGGAACCGAGCAGGGTGTGTACTATTACATTTAATGGAGACATCCTAATAGAATTTGAAGACAATTTTCACCCATATATTAATCATACATACATATACCATGTACCATGTCCCCCATACAAAAGTTGAGAGAGAAGGAAAGAAGTGAGACTATTTGTAATTACAAAGTGATTTGATTACAAACAAAAATGTAAAAAGTTGTATAGTTATTTCCTTTCTGAGATCAATTGCTAGGATTTTTTTCCTTCTTTAATCCTGACTGTTTGTCTATTTGTCTCTCTTTTTCAAAGTATCATATTGTACGATTGTTACTTTTGATGTTCCTTTCATAGATCAAACAATTAACAAGATTTTGTTCCTTCTTTCTCTCTCTCTCTATCTCTCTTTCTCTTTCTCTTTCTTATTTGTCACTAACAGGAGAAACAGGGTATTTAGCAGCAAACACAGCATTCATAGGATCGTCACCCAAAGCCTTCTCATATGGCATAGCCTTCTACCAGGGCCTATGGGCCTACGAAAGCTGGTAAGAACATAAGCAGGAGCAAACACAAAAAAAAACGAAACTAAGACAAGAGAATAAAAGACGTGTACCCACCAGGGCCAGAAGTGCATTTTGTTTGTATGTAAGATAAGAAAATTGTTTAATCTGTCCTGCAATACATGTAGATCCATACAAAAAATAACAGTTGTGATATTGAGGAGATAATTCAGTGCTAGAGTCACAACAATGTTTTTTTCTTCAAACTTTTTTTTTATTAAGAAAGAGAAAATGTAAGTATAAACAAAGGAGAGGACACGATGTAGAAGAGACTCTTAAATCACCATTAGCCTGATTTTATTTTGAAATAATTGAGGTTGCTCATTAGGTTAGCAATAGTATACTGTTAAACTGATCACTTATAATAACTAGCATTGGTCCAAGAACTGATTTCTTACAGTACAATTTTAACATCTCGTCTCCTTACAGGAATCATCTCAACTTTGTATCAGAGGAGCTAGTCAACCCAACAAGGTGTGTACTTTCTCTACTTGTCCTTACATCATGAAGCCTTTTCCTCAAACTTCATATTATATTATATTATATAACTGTCAATCACAAGGTTTGCAGTTCGAGACCCGCCATGGCACTAATGTCCTTTGGCAAGACATTGATCTACATTTGCCACTCTCAACCAAGGTGATGTGAATGGGTACCTGGCAGGAATTTATTCTTTTAAATGATAGAGCGCCGTAATAGCAGCACAGCTAAAGCCGGGGTAATTATCTCCAAGTTTGGAAGCGCTTAGTACGGTAATTGTAATAAGCGCTATATAAAAACTGAGTAATATAATATATCAGTAGAGTCTATAAGATAGAAGTAAATGATTATATAAATCCGTCTGTCTGTGTGCAACTAGTTGCTAATAAAAATTTGTTTCTCATTTAATTAATTTTGTAGAAACCTGCCCCTTGCTATTGGCATCGGTATACCGCTGGTAGCCCTATTCTACCTCCTCGTTAACGTTTCTTACTTCACTGTGATGTCGCCTCAAGAGTTACTCAGCTCCAATGCAGTAGCAGTGGTGAGTCTCCAGCTATGGTCATTCAATTTTATTTGATGATACCTCAGTCACATTGCCAAACCAAATCCAAACCAGGGCAGCGTTTCACGAAACTGTCAGAAGTACAAGTTCACCGACAACCCATTGAAATGTGCATTAAATTTAACATTTATGTATTTGAATGGGATATTGGTGCACTTGTACTTATGACAGTTTGGTGAAACAATGCCCAGCTGCTTATCAACATATGTTACTTGGTATTAGTTAGTATTATGGTATTATAAACATTTATATACCTCACTTAAGAAATCCAGCCATCTGATTGGTCGAAATTGCATTCATAAACTTTAACTGTTCCCGAAAATTCCCAGTAACCATGGTTAAAACAGTTCAAAATCGGTCAAATAGGTCAGAAAATAGGTCAGTCTCCATGGTTACCCCATAGGTTTACATGTTAAAAAATGGTCTGAGCGATCGAGGATACGGTACGTGTGCGAAGAATTGGTCAGTATTTTCATACAAGACAAGACAATTCCAAACAAGACAAAAGGCTAAAGAAACTGTCCCAAGATTTCAACTTATCAAATGCAAGACTCGCTGACAGCAAGAACAACAAAAAGGGTACGTGAAATTATCCATAAACATGTTTGTTTGAAAATGGAGTACCAGCATAGACGTAGACGAAAAAAAATCTAGTTGTCAGGTAACTCCGGGAAGCTCCCGAAGTAAGTTGCCAGGGTGTCTGATCGCGCACCCGATGTTGTGTGCTACATTCTTCCCATAGAGATTACACGCAATGCAGTCTACGTGCATTGCTCGATCATGCAAAAAAAGTCAAGTTTTTTTTTTCAATTCGAGATTCAAACCTTTATCTGTTGTGATCCTGAAGGTGATACTCAATAAGTGAGGTGTCATATGAAAGCGCAGGTTCTTCTCTCTACTCCCCACAGGGCCAGCCTACCCCCAAAATTGTAAAAATATCTTGCTTAGACCTTGATCTAGATCTTGTCTACTCTCAAAGATACACTCATAAAAGACAACCGTGCAGTTAAACTAGAAAAAGGCCAAGGTGGTGTCATTAGTTGACTCTTTTGTTTTCGGCATATAAAAGTATTAATGACTGCTTTAATATTCAAGAAATAGTTGTTTTTATACGCTCTCGGGAAGGTTACAATTGGGCTATTGCCCTCGGCACGCCTCGGGGCAATAGCACAATTCTAACCTTCCCTTGAGCGTATAAAAACAACTATTTCTCTCAAAGCAGTCATCATTTGATATTTGGTAAATTAATACAACTATCAAACATGCTTAAAGGCTCATTCAGATAAGCCTTTGGTCTTTGATGTGGCAGTAATTTAAGGAACAGAATAGCTTGGACTTGCTCATTTATGAAAAAGGCAGTTTTTATAATTTCAAGAATTCTTCACTTTAATAGGCTGAAATGACTTAGATGTCTATATTTGAAAGGGATATTAACCTACAGGACTTTGAAAATGACCCTCACATGTTCAGCTGAAAGTATGTATTTATCTCTATATGTTGTAATCTCTATACCGGTATGTTGTAATTTGGTCTTTTCTGTAGTTACATACCTTTTTGTCAATTCTGTATTGTTTATTTACACCTTTGTTGTACATTGTTTATGTGCACTTTTTTCCTGTTTAGTGTTTATGTACAATTGGATTAAATTATTGTATTGTTGCAGACCTTTGCTGAGCGTACGCTTGGACCCATGGCCTTTATCATCCCCATCTTTGTGTGCTTCTCTACGTTCGGCTCAGCCAACGGCAATCTTTTTGCATCAGGAAGGTACGCTTGTCAAATTGGCACAGAAAATCTTATTTTAAATGTATTTAAAGGCCCACTGTACTACTTGTAGCTACTTGCTCCCTCTATATAGAAAACAATGCCTTATCAGTGACCCCCATGATCCTCTTTTTCTTATGTTAATGGAGAGCTGAGTTGATGAGAAAGCCACCTGTGACCTTCCTTGGTGGTCTAATCCCTCCTAGCCAAGCTAGTGCTGACAGCCTTTAAGAATGTATTTTTAAAGTGCTGTAAAAATGTGCTTAAACATGTCAACTTTTTATTTTTCAATTACAGATCAATCAATCAATCTTATTTACTGGGTGTAAGCCACAAATATGTTTAAATAATGTTAAAATTAGCAATAGCAATACAAATATTTTTCCCTCAATGCTACTGTCTACAGTCTGCTACAGTCTTATAAGAAATAGGAATCAAATTTGTTCATAAGTCCGACTGCAGTTGTGTCCATTGGTTGCTGCTGTGTTGGGCAAGCTTAATGAAAGCTTTAAATCATGAAAACCATACAGAGACTTTTGAATAACTTTTCATTTCCATTTGACATGCCATTCTAAACGATTTCATTCAAAGTCTGCACATCTTTTGTAGGCCTATTCAACAGGCTATTGTGAATTTACTACACCTTTTTTTTGTAACCAAACAATTAATGAATCACCAGATTGGGCGATAAAAGATTTATATCTTTATGGGTTTTCTGTAGCTTTAGTAATATAGATATTGTTTGCAGAATATAAAATTTCACATACTTGACAGACGTTTGAACCTGATTTTATTAGTCGGACGTTTACATAAAAGTCATGACATTGGCAACTATTTAATGATACTAATAAAAACTGATTGTGGCGCATTATATAGCACACATGTCTGTCGTGTGTTGAGGCTTGTGATGCTCCAACATTGGAAAAAAAGCAATACACCTTTTATGCCTTCCCCTATAAATGGGCTATAAAATTTAATCTGTATGTAATCATGGAGAGGCATTAACAGGCTGTGATTTTTATTGAGCGAGTTGTATGTGACTGGCAGCCAGTAAGGTTGCAGCGTACGGCCAATTGGAAAGGATGTCGAGGCGATGAACCTGAACAAATATATTTTACAGATTTATATAGGCTTCATGCTAACTTTTTGCCTGATTGAACTTTTAGAATCTGTATGCTTGAGCACAGGCTCTATGTAAACATTTCATTTTTTTCAATTTTTTTTTAGGGGGTGAAGGTCTAGACTTATACCTTGAATTATACCTTGGCCTTTTTGTCTGATTCAGTTTTCATATAATGCAGACATAGATGGAAAGACATTGTTTCAGATATCAGTAAATTATTGTCTGGAAGATACCTTGGCCCTGTAACCCATGAGACCATTCATGATATTCAGTCGTAATTGGCAAGCACATTGTCTTCCAGTTGATTCATAACATTTGATACCAAACAGCTTAATTAATTGATTCAATAATCTTGTACCAGCATAACCACCAAACCTCCAGCTGTGTGGGGAGAACATTATCCACTGTTTTGTGGAGAGGATTATGGGAATTTTTCCATGAAAGCTTGAAATTAAATTTACATTTATCTGTTAGTGCTATCTCCCGTGCTTCCATTGTTATGGAGCTGTCTCCAGCTGTGTAGCAACCAAAATAAACAATTTAAATTGATTAATGATTACCTATCAAGTTCTGAGGGAAGACGGTGTCCTAAAGTCAACACGTAATTGCTTTAAAACCAAAGGATTTTGCCTTTCCATTCTCTTGTGCACTTTATTGACTCACTGCACTCTTGAATGAGGTTTGTTTTAAATGGAGTTCATGGAAGCCCCACTGAACTACTTATAGCAACTTGCGCCCTCTATATAGCAAACAATGCCTAATCGGTGCCTGTTGGTCCCCCATGATCCCCTTTATCTTATGTTAATTGAGAGCTGATTTGATGAGACAACCATCTTGCACGGAGGTCTAATCCCCTCTGGCCAAACTAGTGCAGACAGGCTTAAACAAGTTCCTGAGAAACATTATTTAAAAAAAACATGCATTTTTACGCCCCAATGGAGCTCTAGAAAAGGGGAAGTCCATTCTTATATTAAGTTGTTTTTATTAAAAGCAGGAAAAAATTAAATAAATCAGTGAAAGTTTGAGCAAACTTTGATTAAAAATAGGAAAGTTATGAAATTTAAGCTGTCATCCATCAAGTGGAACACATTTTGGCAACCCTGTGACGTATCTTGAGAGCTCCTCTCCAATTTGCTCTGTACAGAAACTTTCATAAACTATAATTTTCTTCTTTTTTTTTTTTTTTTTTTATTGGGTACTCAAAAATAACATAAAAGCCAACTGGCTATTTACAATCATGTACAGGAATGTGAAATGACAAAAACATCATAGTCCACTACAACTCAAATATAAACTTTTTAAAATGGCGGCTTAACTTGCCATATTTGGCTGCAATTACATATTCAGATTTAGACTTAATTTTTATCAAAGATATAAGACCATGGAAATTTGGTTTCTCTTTCTTAAATTTGCAACAGTGAATGTAGAACCTGGAACTATAATTTTCTTAGTTATTGATGACTAAATAGATTTGTTTTCTTTAAAAAAATTGCAAATTGAAATAATTATATTTAGGTTGAATGTATGATGAAACATTTTCTAAAGGGACAATGTAGATTTTTGAAGTTCTAGTAACATAAGAGGGCAAGCTGGCAAGATAATTCACAGAATTGCCAATTTGTGTTTGATTGATTGTTCCTCAAAAAAAAAAAAATAACTTTCTTATTTTCAATCGGGTTTGGCTCAAATATTCACTAACCTGTTCTCTCATTTTCCTGCTTCTATTAAAACAAACTTGATATCAGGGTGGACTTCCCCTCTAAATGTCTACCAGAAACAGACTTAAAAGGATTGAGTAACTTTGTCTCAGATTCTGAAACAAAATATTGGATTTAGCTCACCCTGCAATGATAATCATAAACTTTTAGGTCAGTCAGGAACCCCATGATTTTTACAAGCGATCGCCTGTCTGATTATCAAGATATTTATAATTGGAAATCGGAATCAAATTTTGCGTTTTTCTAACGGTTTTTATAACACTTCCTCTCTCTTGTGTCTGTATCAGGTTACCGTATGCAGCTGGTAAAGAAGGGCACCTGCCTCAAGTGATGTCCTTCATTCACATGAACAAGTACACACCGTGCATCTCACTCATCACCACCGTAAGTAGAATGAAATAATCTGGAATCAACCCTACCGCATATACGATATCCGACAGTAGATAGCGCCCTCTTTCCCACACTGTGCAGGTCAGCACATGCGCAGATAGGATACTGGGGCAGACGATAAGACAACGTTTCTTCCGGCGGAAGGGGGTCATTGCCCTATCCCCCACCCCCCTCCTTTCAAAATTCACAGCTGCCATGTGACCTCCTCTGTTCATAATACGCCCTATCGAGACATTTCATCTTTCCACTGGCAGTATAACTTCCAGTTTGCACTATCAAACCATTCGTTGCAAGGTCACGTGTCAGGCCCAAATTCAACGTAAATTAACATATCGCATGTGTTTGAAAATACAGGGAAAATAATAGATTTTATACACTGTTCTAAACCAGTGCCAATTGGTCTTACGCAACATGAGCTCTCCCCCTCTGAAACTTTCTCTTAAAAGGCAAAGTCAGAATAGAATTTAGACTGTCCTCAATTCAGTTTACGATAACACAGTTCAGTATAAAACTATGAATCAATTGTAGAATATAGTTCTTCCTTATTTTGTAGAGAACTGTTGTGGTCACATATGAAAAAATTTCTCACATAATTTTATATCTTTTTTTTTCAGAGCACCATTGCAGTGTTCATTGTAATAATAATAATTTGGTTTACAAAAGGAAGTATCATCAGCATCAATGCTGCTCTTTTTGACCCTCGACCTGCCATTATTATTACCCAAGCGATTGCCAGGCACCCGTGAACACCTGGGTGGAGAGTGGCAAATGTGGATTAATGTCTTGCCAAAGGGCGTTAGTGCCAGGGTGGGACTTGAACCCTCAGCCCTAGGATTAAGAGTCAAGTGAAAGAACCACCATACCACCACACCTCCAGATGAATATTGACAATGAAAATAACGAAACGTCAAGCCACTCATCCTATCCAAGTGCTATAGTTCTCCTTAGAACTATATGCCAAGAAAGTTAACAACAGTCCTTTTCAGGACTACACACCCCCAAGAAAGATTACCGAGTCAGAGTCCTTTTCAGGACTCCTCAACCCTCTCTCTCTCTCTCTCACATGGTGCACCCGCAAACCTACTGTATATGAAAATAACAGTTTTATTAAAAGTTTCTTCCTTGTGTCTTTTCTTTTTTGCAGAGCACCATTGCAGTTTTAATGTTGATCCCCGGTGACTTTGATACGCTGATCAACTACTTCAGTTTCGCTACGTGGTTCTTCTACTGCGCTACAGTCTCAGGCTTACTCTACTGGAGATATAAATACCCCGATTTAAAGAGACCATTTAAGGTAAGATTCAGGACTTAAGAGGAATCCCAACCAAGCATTAACTAAACTTTATGTGAAGCACAAAGCCTTAAAAGCTTTATTTTTAGAAATGGACAGTTGGGTGCAGATGATCCTCTACTGTGCTTTGGTATCTGCCTTGCGCAATTGGAGGTTAAAAAATACCCTTTATGGAAAGATTCAGGCTTTTCTTGTTCTTAGTTCAGTGATCAAGTCACATGTATTGGAATTAGATGATGAATGAAGGTGTAATTGACATTTTGTTGTCAAACAAACAAAATAACTTTCCCTTAGTTGAAGTCACTTGCTTGATTTACTTGAGGTATTAAATCCCTGATATGAAGAGACATGGTAAAATTCCATTTGCTGACTATCACATTGAAATAGACCAGTTCACGGTTAGCACCTTACTGCAATGACCCCGAATATCCACAGATCTTCAAAACATGAAGAGGTCCCACTTTGTACATTTTGAAATAATCACTCCTACAGCGATGGTGGTGCTACATAAATAGCCTTTGTTTCCCCTTTTCAAAGAATACTTCCACCTGTGTACCATGGAGTGCACTGAATGTGCATGAATGAATAATGTAACATAACTTTCATGAGCACGTATCCAGTATTTCGTCTCCGTGTATTTCAAAATTTGTTCTGCAATGACCTTTATCTGCTCATGCTCAGACTGCAACCGTGAACTGGCTTATTATGAAAACAGCAAGTGCTCATAATCTAAAACGTATAACAGCTTCTTTCACTGAGCACCTAAGTATCCATTGAGCAGAAGTAATTGTTATTCTGTGGACAGACTGAAGATTAACAATGTTTACATTGCTTACATATTTTGTGATGGAGAAATGGCATATACGAGTGATTAGGACAAGGCAAACTGTTTTCAAAGTTTGGAGGTAGAAGGCGCGATAGCTCAGTTGGTAGAGCAGTGGTCTCGTAATCCAGTGACCCGGGTTCGAAACCAAGGCGATGCGCTAGTGCCCTTTAGTAAGGTAATAATCCTCATTACCAGGTCCCCGCGGAGAGGACCTAAAGCCGTCGGTCATCTGGTTGCTTACTTACATGTACAAGCATTTATGCTTTCTTAGCAGTCAGGTAAAATAACCACCACCATCACCACTTAAAAAATTAAAAAATACAGTCGTGATTAAAATCCTTCAATGTGAAGCACCAAGTTGTGGACAAAAACTATACTCACATTCACCAACGGAGGGCATTGATCTCTATTTTCTAGACAACTCTCTTATTACTTAGAACTATTTTCCTTACGTGATAGTACGTGGGCAGTTTAGTTGGTTCAATGCTGTACTGTTCCTTGCCACAGAGGGAGCTCTTTGTGCATAGTCCTTTGTCTTCTGATGCTGAATACATCTAGATTCTACAGTGCAGATTGTTTATGAGAAGATATATAACCATGGCTTAAGTAATTCAAGGCAAATTTACACGCAAGTTCAAGTGTGACAGAATAATCAAGATAATGATTAAATATATCCCCCTTTCAAAAAGAATAGATGAACAATAAAATAAAATAGTAAGCAAATAATTACCGTTGGTGAAGGCGATGGGACAAACTATCACTTCCGAGGCGATCTGGATGTAGCTATCTTTCCGAAGCGAAGCTGAGGAAAGATAGCGTATATATTCTGATCGACGAGGAAGTGATAGTTTGCCATCGCCTGAAAACCAAAAGGTGATTATTTGCTTTATATTCCACATCTAAAACAATTTAATTACAAAAAGAAAAGGACGTGTATGCATCTACATAAAAGACACCTAGGCCCAAATTCACACCAAAAAAGTTTAAGTTTAACCCAACCCCTTGAGGGTAAGGTGCGCGCATGTGTTTTCTTTAATTGTGCTCATTGGTAATGCGCGCCTAATTACGCCTGTTTTAGTGCGCGTTTTGATAATCTTCAGTGAATGTGCATTGCCCTTTGTAGATAGTACCTCTATCTTCAGTAAAAGTGTGTTGCCCTTTGTAGATAGTAGTTTTATGTAATAGTAGTACTATCTACAAAGGGCAACAAACTTTTTGCTTCTCCCATCAATGATGGGCGAACTATCTTTGATCACGTGATTTACTTATGACCAATCGTAGAGCAAGATTCTTAGTATGTGGAATATAAATAGATATATAGATAAATAGATAGATAGATAGATAGATAGATAGACAGACAGACAGACAGACAGACAGACAGGAAGAGCTGTACACTTTTTACTCCTTACTCTTTCTTGTATCTTTTAAATTGTATGTGTATATTTCATCATTGATGAGTTACTCAATATTTAAATTTAAAAGATTTAAATAGATGTAAACTGATTGTGCTTTGATTTTTCTTTGTTTATTCCAGGTACCCATTATATGCCCTATCATCTTCGTCGTAGCCTCTGTTTACCTTGTAATTGCACCAATTATCAATGAGCCTTTGATAGAGTTCCTCTACGCCTTCCTCTTTATCGTGGCCGGGTTGATTTTCTACTTTCCTTTCATCAAGTACAAATACTCGCCTAAGTTTATGGGTAAGTTGATGATGAAGGCTTCTATTTTTATCTTAATTGGTCGGATTATTCGTTTGCTTCCTTGTTCAGAACTGAGTCTTGGCAGAGAGTAGTCATTCCCTGTACTTACAGTGATGATGTCATCTTTGAATTTAGCATTGAACCAAACCTCGCTAACATAAAAAAGAAATATGCTGATGAGTTATGTACTATCCTTTTACCAACTCCAATTGCTCAACAGAGTTTAGTGGTCAAATATGAGCCTTCCATCGAATGGTTTTAAAGCATGGATATCACTGAATGTGACAACTTCAAAGATAAAGTGAGGTTTAGGTTATGCAGTCACTCTGCAAAAGAAACTGTCTACCGGTATACATAAAAGTAATTGGTAAAGTTTGGTAATGTAGTTCATAAGAACAATTTTATATTGACTGTTTTAGGATCATTACAATGACAGGTAGTCAGCTCAAACTTGCTGAAAATCACGTAAGAATTAAAACCACTGCGCATAGAAGTTGGTAGATGGGCCCACACAGACACCTGACATGAAAATATGGGCCAAATTTTTAAGCTTTGTCCTGTCATGTTTCGAATGTGAGGGCATTTCAAGAGCAGTGCTATTCATGTGACTTTGCTACTATGGTATTTTTTTTCTCATAGCAATAAAACAAGAATTAAAATCTCAATAGTTATTTTTCACCTTCACTAGAATCCAACTTTCTCTTTAAAGTGACTCTGTAACATTGCCTCAGATTCTGAAACAAAATCCTGGATTTAGCTCATGCTGCAATCATAATTATTAGCCTTTAGGTCAATCAGGAATCCCATGACTTTAACAAGCCGATTACATATCTGATTATTAAGATATTTATGATTGGAAATCAAAATTTCTTGTTTCGTTTTCCTAACATTTTTCATAACACTACTGGGGGAAACGAGTGGGTAAAACAGGTCATGCAAAATGAAAGATTTTTTACTATTCTGAGGCACTTCTTGATCATTTTAAAGCGCAATTTTTTAGGGCTTCAATATTTCACAGACACTGATAACACGTAGGGCAGTGCATCTCAGATTTAACATTTTAACGATGCCTTTAAAAGTGAGATCCCTCTGTCAATGGGTTTCTGGACAAGGAAGCTCTTTTTCTCTCTCTTAGGAGGGATTCCCCTCTTTTGTCTATTTCAGAATAATCATTGTGAGAATACAGCTAAAACAGAACTAGTAAAGATATAATTGACCAGAATATTTGACATTTCACGGAAACAATCGCGGAAGGATGGAGGTATTGATGATCACTTGTTATCCAACATTTATAATATGCAAATGACTGTTGTGTAAAACATTCATGGAAAAGTGTATGGCTAGGAGCCAATGCAGAACTTGTGTGACCACATTTATTGTCACATTTTTTTCCAAGAATTATTTGTTTATTTAAACTGGTATATATTAGACAGGTGTAGAAACCATTTCATGCCAGACCATGAAATCATTAATAAATATACTTTGATGGACTTTTTTTAAAAGCTGAGATTGTAATTACATAGCAGTACTGAAAGGGATTGATTTGATAACATTGTAAAGAGAGAAAATGGTGCTAAGGTAGTGACTTCAATGCTAGATGTAAAATTACAGATAATCTGAGAGTTTGAGTGAAAACAGACCATTATTAACGATAAAAATTGGGAAAAACTGATCTGATTGATTCCTTAATTCTCCCAACTATGTTATAACGATTTAAATACATTTTTGGTGAATGTAAATCATCACAAAGCAATGAATTGGCTCTTTATACCATTCCAGACATTTAAGTGTTGACGTATTTTGAAAAGCCTGTCTTTTATCTTATATTCATGGAAAAACGGTAGGGAAAATTCAAAATTGGTTGGGAGAATTTACTGTTAATTACTGTTAGAGGGTGTGACAGTGACACCTTCATAGAAAACCATTAGTATCTTTGTGGTTTGAGAATAATTTAAGGATTTTTTGCATGTTAGAGGGTTAGTACAGTAGAAGGAATAAAATTTCATACAAAAATGATGCAATTTTTAAATCAACAATGTTACCAAGTCACTTAAATGCTCAAGAGGCATTCATACAGAACTGGATAGCAGCATCTTTCAAAAGATTGTTTAAAATCAAATCCACATTTGGATTCTGTGAAACAATATCCTTTGGCTTTTTATCCCTGTAGTCGTTCACCCCTTCCTCATTGTGGTGATGAGGAGAAGAAACGAAGAAGGAAATAAAAGAATGTTTAGAAATTCTAGACAAAATACCTTGTAGTCGTAGCAGGGGGATTCCCTAGGCAGTGCGTGGTTTCGTTCAGGTTTCGCATTTGCAGCAAGTTTTCGGTTGCGATAAGATATCAGTTTTGTATTAGTTGACATTTATTATTGGCTGTGTGTTTATGAATATATTACTGATGTCTCATACTCTCATATCTATATTTATATTAGAAGGAAGAACATAATGATGTTTTCTTGTTTACATTTAAACACAGGACATGTATTTGCGAGAGTACATAGTAAATAGAAACAAGGAACTGAAAAAGTGTTGATTTTACAGCCCTATTGGGCTTTTAATATAAATGTATTTATATGACACATTAAAGGTATAGACCAGTTTTGGAAACGCCCCCTTCATGTGAAAGAATATATTTTGACTACTACGTGATGATTCAAATTATGCCGGGAAACCGTCTACTTATTGATATATTTGGTAAATTATTACATCTATCCAGCCTGGATAGATATCGCGTAGTCCCATATACATCTTTCTGTGTGCAGTGCTTGTAACTTTACCAAGACTGGGCCAAATTTCTTATCATTTTGATGATTCCAGAACCTTGCAGTACTCACCAATACTTATACGCTAGATGATCAACCTTTTCTGATCGATTCCACACCGTTTCTTTCACAATGCAATCGCATGACCAGAACTCAACTTTATCTTCAAATTTGAAACATGAATAAATTTGAAAATCTTTAAATGCAGCAATAACAAATAATTTTGTCTTGGCTTGTATTTCCAATATTCCGGTTTACCAACATATTCAAATTTATGGATGTTTCTTTCCTGGTGACCTAGTGACGAGTTATCCCAATAACCTGTTATCAATGAATGAAATACAAAACTTAGAATCCAGTTGGCATACATTATTTCGTCCTTGTTTTCACGAAGTGACGGTAGTGAGGAAAATCGTAACGCAAAGTGAATGCAATTTTTTTTCACTACCGTCCCTTCGTGAAAACAGCGACGATTTGTTACTATGTTAGACAATCCTCAGGCAATTTTCAGGTTGTCTCGAGCAAACGTTGTTTAAAAAGTATGCATGAAATATTGAATATGTATATAGTAAACAGGTCTATTGAGTGCCCTTTTGGTTGTTGTGATTTAAGAGACGCTGTCAGAGAAACTACTTTATTACCACTTTTGTTTATACCCCACGTTGATTGTAATTTTCAAAATGATACAGTTCACGAATTCCTTCAATGAATGAGCTGATTGTACTTTATTATTTTCTTTGATTATGACCATGTTTTCTTTCCCTTTTAAATTTTTTATTTGAACCATCACAGATTCCTTCACGCTTAGGGTGCAGAAGCTTTTCAAAGTCGTTCCTACCGCCAAGCGATCATCGTCATTGGCTAAATGAATACAGGGTGAGGTCATCGTCATGGATCCTGCAGATTTTTATTTGATATATTTAAATATAAACTTATATTGAAGATGACAGTCAGAGAAAACTGTCTATAAAGACACCAACTATTGTAGATCTCATCAGAAAATCATGCTTGCAGGAAGAAAAGCTTAGAGCAGCTAAAGTATTGCATTATGTCAAGAAGTACGGTACAGTATTCTCTATCCTACTGCATACACTTGCTTTTTTAAAACTTCAAGTTGAAGATTTTATTTATTTTTGCCAAATAAAGGAGGCGAGTACAAGAGGATGATAATATAAGAATATTTACTCAGTTGGAAAGCAAGTCTGAGAGTTAGTTGGCAAGTTCAACTCTATTGGTAATGCATGTTATAGGAGACTGGAGAGGTCTTCAATGAACTAATCATGTGATCGTTGCCACAGCGACCCATATGGACAGGGGACGTCATTGACTGTTTCTAGAGGATCATTAATTGTTACCTCAAGGACATCTTGATGATTTATCTCAAACGTAAGCAGCAACAAAAAGTATTTAAACGGCTTGGGAGTTTGCCCAACAATTGAACAGAGTTAAAGAGAGGAACATCGGTGTCTTGTTTACGATGGAGTTTCTAGAGGATCAATAATTTCTGCTCTTCAAGAAAATCTTGATGATTTATCTCAGATGTATTAAAGCAGCAACAAAAAGTATTTAAACGTCTTGGAGTTGGCCCAACAATTGAACAGAGTTAAGGAGAGTGAACATTGGTCTCTTGTTCATGATGGAGTTTGAATATGACAGGGTTCTCATCTGTACATGGCTGCCATGTCATTCTTGGTGATTTATATCAAACATGGGGTACTTCAGAGAAAGAAAACTCCAAGGGAGACATATAAAATGACAAGGATAAAGCATAACTTCTTCAAATGAACTTCCAATCTTCAAATATGCTCCAGGCATCCCATCCACCACCTCCCCCGCCCCTGCCCTCCTCCCTTCCCAAGATGTTGCAGGGGAGTTCTCATGTGGTGTTTACCAAGCATTAACCAACAAAAATTGCTGAGAAGCCAGGACTTTTCTCAAGAGACTAAGATCAACTTTTAGTTGGACTTAAGTATGGCAGGCCGTTCATGCCACTGTTTGCTCTCACCATTAACTGGCATTGGTCTCTCAACGGACGTCCCAATCGTGGTCACAAATCTACAGAACTTACCTCTTTTGATAGTCATTATTGAAGGAAAACTATTATTTAATGGTCACAATAGAGAGACCAATAGTGAGAGCAACCAGTGGCATGAACGGCCTGTCATAGTTAAGTTCAACTTAAAGTCGATCTTAGTCTTTGTGAAACACTCCCAATGGATATGAATGTCACAAGATGCAATCTCCAAGAAACACCGCCCTTCCTCCCTTTCCTCTCTCTGCATCGGGATAGAGTCAAGCTGCTTTCCTTATCGTCAAGAGAGATGGAACAAGGAAGTACATGAGTAAATATTTGCGATGAACATAAGCTTCACTTGCTCTCCTACGTCACATGCTAAATCAAAGTCTACACTTCTTTTTGTGTTGGAGTATGTGATCTTTCATGTGACTCACCTTTCAAGGAGATTGTTTGTGTCACAAGTTTTTATTGGGTCATTTATTATTACAGTTGTTACGTCATGATTTATTTTGCTTTATTTTTTCCTTTGCAGTGAATTGGAATTCACTTGTAACTTTTTTGTTGTGTGTGTGTGATATCCAAAGACATTTTTCCTGAATTTCCATCCCCTATTGAACTTCTGATAATCCATCAAAAATATATATTTATTCAACAAACCTATTATTGAAAGATATGTCATGAGGAGAAATTCATATTCTTTAAAATATTTTATGTTTGTAATTCCTTCACCCTTTCTTCCTCTAACACATAAGACATGTATTCTATTATTCCTATGGATTATGGAATATTTGGAAATTAAAAAGGTGACAAAACTATATTGATAGACTATGGGTGAGGTAGATAATCATCTAGCGCTAAGAGACTTTGGTGGAAAGCGCCGTTTTATTATTATTATTATCTAAAATGCTACTAGTACTGTTGTGTTTAATATTTTCTTTGTATATGTATTTGCTTTTCTTTCAGAAAAAGATTTCTGAGTATATTGTGTCTAAAAGTATTTAAAATAATTAAGGCAAGAGGTGACTTTTCTTCACAAGTCTGTTATCATTTTTCTGCTCTGTACATAACTCTTTCATTCATAAAGATCATTTCAAAAAGTAGAATAAACCTTGAGATGAATTTGAAATAATGTATTTTTTTGCAAACTTATTTATTATTCAGTCTAAATCTGTTAATGTAGGTTCATCTTGATAATGACATTGACTAATTGTTCATAGTGTATTCTCATGCTGTAATCAATATTCTTTAGAATAAATTCTTTTTAGGCAGTTCCTGTTTGAAATATCAGTTTTTTATAATGTCGCAAAATTATTAAACAATTTGTCTTGTTTTATTTTTGTCTTGTATTAAATTGAATCACGTTTTGTAGTTACTATTGTATAGATTTTTGGTATAAATGCCATGTTGAGTTGTGGTTTCATACATGTATAGTACTTACATGGAGATAAAGTTTTGAATAATTAATGGAATGTTTCAGTCTATCTAAAGCACTATATTGTAAATTATCTTTTGTTATAATGTTTTGGTTTCGTACACTGTGCCTCACCAATTTATTTACCTTATTTTGAGACATAAAGCCTCATAATCCCTCCTGCGAAAAAAGAAAAAGATGACTAGGATTTTATAGGATCTTCAAAAGCAACTGAAAAACAGAGAATCCAAAAGATAAGAATAATGATTATCACATCTCAATAAAGTTTGCATGTATGTGCAGCTAAATCTAGAATTGTCTAATGTTTGTTGACGTTTTTCTTGCACTTTTTATTTTCCTTGATAAAAAGATGAAATATTTATATGCTGATCAGTATAAGTAGTGATGTCAAATTACGTCATATCCATTTGGAACAATGTACATTGAATGATAGGGGTGAATACACAGGGCTTGTATTATACTCAAAGGTTATTAAAACAATTTTTATTACATTTCCTTTTTTTTTCATGAGGATTTTACTCAGTATTTCGTCACTTTGCCACAAAGTACCATGAAACTTAGTTTAGCAATGTGAGTCTTTGTAGTAATGCTCATCGATGTTACCTTACAAAGCAATTTTAAGTTTGTCAGTAAATAGATATTTTATTTTTAAAGTATTGTCTCTATTTATTGGTTTATACTCTTATTCATTTCATTATAAAATGTGTGGATTACTCATTTGTGCATGTTTCCAGTGACTAAATTTAGTGACTACCGGTATTCAGGAGACTCTTGACTGTTTTTGTGCACTTCATGAATTCATCTTTATTATTTGTATTATTACATTTATAAGGGAACGTTTCACATTTGTCAGTCTTCTAAAAATGCTAGCTGAACCTTTTTTTTTTTTAAATGTCAACTCAAGGATTTCATTTCATTCATTCCAAGATGGCTGCTGATTGCTATTTGAAAGGAGGGAGGAAGATTCTTGATTAATCAAGCGCTGATAGATTGACAGAGCGAGCTAGAGGCTTTGATATTGGAAGGTCATGTGCAATATTTTCCCACCATTGAAATCTCATGCCTTTATTACATCTCAAGGTGAAATTTGAAAGGGGTATACCCGCAGCAAAGAGATTTTTTTATTTTTTTCAAGCTTTTGTCGTAAGATATTACACCTCTCTAAAAATTCTTGAGGGTTTTCTTTTCTTTTATGATATAAGAAAAGGAAGAGAGCAAGCCAAGAAGAGTTAATGAACATTAAAAATGTGCTTGATATAAGGTTGGTTTTGAGCAAGAAAGGTCTAGAAACTTTCATGTTGCCCTTTTTTCACCCTCAAGGCAAATGATGTAAGTAGAAATATTGTAAATGTCTGCAATGGTTTCTAAGGAATTTAAAGAAAATCATCATTATGGGTTTAATTTTATTTTATTTTATTTACTTCCCTGTTAGTTTTGACTTTAAGATTTCATTACTCAAAATAATTCTTTTGTGATGTATGAACTGTTAGGCATAGAAAAAGTAAAACATAATAAATGAACTGTTACTGGTAGTCATAAAATAAGTTAAAAACATAAGAAATTAACTAATAGTCATAAAATAAGTATAACATAAGAAATGAACTAATAGTCATGGAATAAGTAAAACATAATAAATGAACGATTAACAATTTGTTTCCTAGAAATAAAATGGTAACAAGATATGAGGGTACTTTGGAGTAATAGGAGAATAGTTCCCTAGCTCTCAATAATCTTGTGTTCACCCTTACGGCGATACAATGTGCGTTGTTAATGTCTAAAATGTCTAAAGGGGGAAATGGACAGTTTTGGGTTTGGTTGTAGTTTTATTTAATTTTCCTTCTATGTTTTCTCTTTCAATCTGTTCTGTTGACATTACCCTCAGTAACATTTGTGAACTCTGACGTTGTTACTATAAATATACGTCCAAGTAAGTTGTGCATTCTTGTATGGCTGGCTATGTCTTCCTTTCGCATATTAAGACTGTTACCAAAGGCAAAGCCTTGATTTTGTACAAACTGTAATTACTTCCACGTTTAAGACTGGAATGGTGGAAAATGACGATGATATTTGCATGTGTGTGCAGTGTTTCCTTCGTGTACATATATGTAAGTGAACATTTATGGATCCCTCCTTTATTAACACAATGCTTACTTGAAGCAGGTGTATAAAGCCCTCGGTTGGGAGAATTTAGGATAGTCAATTGGCTAGATGCATTGTTAGATGAATTACAAGCAGATGGTTGGCCTCGTAGTAGATTTCCCTGAACAAAACGGGGGAAATCCCTGATTGAACCAAACCCATCGAAAAATCCTTGTAACCTATCATATTCCGTGCCGTTGGACGATTGATGCAAAATATCATCGTTTAAGTCTGCCATGAGGGCACTCTATCATAGAAACACGAACTAGGCTAGTTATTTTGACTTTGGAAGTCACCAGACAAACTAGTTCACTATTAAAGACTTCCCCCTGCTATTCCTGGCTGCCCCCTTTTGAATCGATCGTTCCTAATGAGACGTTGGGGTGAACATGTACCGGTGGATTTGTCTTAATCTCTTCATCATCCCACCCATATTGCCAGGACTTATATGACTTATTCACATTCGGCATGTTAATTAAACTAAACTGCGATTTAACCGCAGGGCTTTGTAAATGTACTAAAGCAAACTGCACTTTACATTTTGTATTACATACTGAAAATAGAATTTGAAGAGGAGGAAAGGTTTATATGATTCAGCCTCAGTCAGGACTCACGAGACATGATCATCTTTCTGTAGGGTGTACATATAATCTTCTGAGAGCATTAAAGGCATTAACTCATATATTTCTCATACAAAACACCCTTCTGGCTCTCAACTGAAAAAAATAGTTTAGGTCTAGTCATAAATCAGTGGAGGATCTGACTTATTGGCCCGAATTCACAAAGGAGGTTTGTCGACAAACCTCCTTTTGTTTCGCCAAACCTCCTGTTGTTCTTTACAAACCAGGTTTGTAAAAAACGTGTAAAAACGCGTCATATGACGTACGAAAACCAAGGTTTGTCCTCAAACCTCCTTTGTGAATTTGGGCCATTGGGTGTGTATCAAAATGTGCAATGGCCCTTTTCCCTCTGTTTTTTTAATATTTAGTTTGCCCTGTTTTTGTTTTCTTGTGTCCGTAGACGTTAACAGGTATGTATATTACAAGTACAACTGTGTATTATAATTCTATATTGTGGCTGAAACGATTTTCTTGTGGTCATTATTTATTTCGTTCACAACTCATTTTTTTTTATTTTTTTTTATAATATGTTTATTCCTTTATTTTAATGCACACAGAGCTTTTTATTCATACGCAATATGGAATATCGGTATGTCAGTATCAGAAATGTCATGATGCCTTTTTTCCCCAACTTTTTTTAGATAAGTCGTCTCGCAGTCGTCCAAGAATTCTGTTCATTATCGTGTACATACTAAGTAGTGAGCCAAATTAAGATGCCAGTTGAAAGAAACTGCTATTTATGAAAAGAATATAATAGAGCTAGAAAAAGGGCTTTAACATAGAATTAACCTTCTTTTGTCTGTCTGTCAGTAGACAAACTGTATTTGTAAATTGTTGCTTGTACATTGTATTTTGGCAGTAGTGAGATTTCTCTCCATTGCCTGTGAAAATTATTTACATTTTTAATGATATTTTGTAATGCACACAATTCAAGTTATTTCTGTTTCTAGCTTTGTAATAGACTAACTTTGTAGTTATCTAACATATTCAAATGTATGGATGTTTCTTTCCTGGGGACCTTGTGACGAGCTATCCAATATATTTTTTTCGTCGCTTTGTTATTACTCCTTTCCAGAAGATGCATCAAATGTTCCCATAAGAAAACGTTAGAGATTGAAGTAAAATCTTATGTCATTGTAAATTTATTGTTTTAACTTCGCTTGAAATGATCTATAGATGTGCTTCTGCTCAAGAATTGTAGCATCATGAAGCAAAGAAATGCAGGCAGTATTGTCTGTGGTTATATCTTGTATTCTATCTTTATTTTTGTCTTGAAATGAAACTGAAATTTCTAGCATGAGGCTGTTTGTGCACTCTCTTCCACTTGCCTTGCAAGCTGTATGTAGCATTACAAATAAAGATATTGCACAGGGTTTCTCTCCTGTTACGCCACATTAATTGTGTAGTAGATCACGTAATTCTTTTGTGTTGTGTCTTTTGGAAAAGAAGTTCCTCTTTCATGTTTGTACGAAAAAGGAAAGAAAGAAAGAGAGACATTGAGAGTGAGAGGAGAAAGAAGGGAAAATGAAGCATGGGGTGAAAAAAGGGAAGGTGGGAATTGAAATGGGATGGACAGAAAGAAAGAAAATAAAAGAGGGAAAAGGAGAGAATTAAATATGGGGAGAAATAAAGAAAGGACGAAAGATGGGGGGAGGAATGGAGAACGGATGTAATGTGGGGAGAAGGAGCGATAATGAAAGATGAGAAACGGAGAGAATAATGAAAGATTGGGAGAACAAGAAAGAAAGGTAAAAGAATGACAGATGAAGAGGGAGAAAAGGAAGGGGATGAAAGATTGAGATGGAGAGATAAAAGAGAGAGAGAAAAGGCAGGCAGGAATAAAACGAGAAAGAGCAGGTGAAAGTAAAAGAACATATCCCAGACGTTTGAATATTTGACCTACAAAACGAGGAAAGTAAAGTAGCAATCCGAACTAAAAAAAACCATTGCATCCAAATCTCGGACAAAAGTGATCAATCTTCATCGGGAATCGAGACTCCAAATTTAAGATTAGAAAACGAAAAAACTTTTGACAGAAAAATTAACATGTTTAAGAAGAATGATGGGAGTGGGAAATGAAACAAAAAGTGACGTGGCCTGTAGACGAGAAACAAGAAATAGAGTAATATGAATATATTGTGTAGGTCTGACATCTTACAAAAAATGTTGCATGTACAGCATGCTAATACATTAATACCGCACCCACCCCGAAATGAATGGTGGTGGTGGTTATTTTACCTGACTGCTAAGAAAGCATAAATGTTTGTAAGTAAGCAACCAGACGACCGACGGCTTTAGGTTCTCTCCGAGGGACCTGAGTATAGGCCGCCCATCCAACAATCATTACCCTTTCGAATACATGTACTCTATTTCTTCTAAATGATGCATATTTTTTCCATAACTTTTGCTTTCGCATCTTCATACTCTTCAAACCCCAAATAATTATTATATGGAGGCCTCCCCATTCCCCTTCTATAACCCTCTGTCACTCCTTCTCGTTCTCACCCTTTTCTCTCTCTTTCTCTCTCTCTCTCTCTCTCTCTCTCTCTCTCTCTCTTTCTTTATCTCACTCTTTTCATCACTTTCTCTCTCTCTCTCGCTTTTTTCAATCTCTCTCTCTCTCTTCTTTTCCTCTTTTAATCCCTATTTCTGTCTTGCTCTTTCTCCCACTTTCTCCCCATGCACACAACCAATTCTCTGGACTTTACTCCTTTAATCAATAACCTATTTCCTATCTATCATCTCCAAAATGAATATTTCATTTTCTTTTTCACCATCTTTCTACATTTTTCATTAAATTGTTGTTATTCTTTGATATTGTTATACTCCGTTGTGTTCCTGGAAATGAAATATAGAAAAATGTATACGGCCTTGCCTATTCGCCGTCTGCTGTCTTCCTGTGCAACCAATGCCCCCGAGCACTCTCTTCTTCTCAAAATATTCATACACCTATGCAAAGGGTATATGAATGATTTAGTTGTTAACTGTATAATAACGGACATCTGTATATACCTGCCTATAAAGGCCATGTTTTGTGTCTCCCTTGTCTGGTCTTTATATTAAAGTTTGGCTGAAGCTGCTTCATCGCAGATTAAATGGATGTTCTTAACCTTTCGACAATTCGGGTACTCTTAGTGCCTGTAAATCATTAACATTGTGTGACATTTAAGCTTGAAAAACGACCCTCCATGATGATACGATTAAGTAGAGCCTTCTGTCCAAAATTAGAAGCAACGTTTTTACCTAGTCCTTAATTCCAGGAAACTAGAGTAGGCTAATTGTGATTAATATTGCCTGACATTTGATTTCAAGATCAACCTACATAATATCCTGATACCGGCTTAAATATGAAATGTTGAGATTAGATTTACCTCGAAGCAATCGTCCCGTCTTGTTTTCTTTCTTCTATTAAAGGTTTGGAAGTGTCCTCCCCCTCCCTTGTCATTTTCTAGGACAAAATTCTTGACATTTCGATCCATGCATGGGGTATTTGTAGACAAAAGTGATCGAAAATAGGGTTTGTATCGAACACATCTCAATATAATATAATTCGCAGAACCTGATAAACAGGGGATTTCCCGTTTTTTAACTAAAATTGTAGATAACAGAAAAACACATACAAATTTCCAGTGGTTCGCTTTGTGTACATACTCACATTTATTTTTAAACTGCAGTGTTTGCACCCCTAAATGCGACGGTATCACTAAAATTAGTCAACCAGCGCCAGAACAAATCGGACAGGCTCCGCATGCAAGGTTGAACCATTATTGACGGTTGAAGTGTTTGTTAGGAGAGCATTCTCTTGAGACTTCGAGGGAAAATCCCTTCGGATGAAGACGGAAAAGGAAAACATATTCTCTAGTTACTTGACAAAAAAGGGGGATAGGTAAAACTGCCTAAGATTCTGAAACAAAATCCTGGATTTAGCTTAAGCTGCAATCATAATTATAAACCTTTAGGTCAGTCAGTAATCCCATGACTTTTACAAGCCGATCGCCTATTTATAATTGGAAATCAAAATTTCATTTTTCGTTTTTCTATCGGTTTTTATAACACTACAGTTTATTGGGGAAAAACCGGTCACTCAAAGATTTTTACTTTCTTTGAGGCACTTCATGATTATTTTGAAGCGCAATTTTTTTTTGTAGGGCTTCAATATTACACCATATTGCTGACACTGATACTGATAACACGTAGGGCCATGCATCTCAGATTTAACATTGTTAAACAATAACTGTCGTTATATGAGTTTAATCATTAACTTGTGACATTTTGAAATTCAATTCATCCGAAATTTTGAGTTCCTTCATGTAGCCTCTGATTCTTAGTGGGACGTCGATAATTAAAAAAGGTATCAACTTTTATTTTTAATATGTCATCGATTAAAAACTACTAATGTATATATGCTTACTCGTACTTTTCCAAACCACACACGAATTTGCACTCAAACTTGAGCTATTAGTATTACAATAATGAGGCATTAAACACATTATTGATGTTTATTTTTTCCCTTTATTTGACCAATTCTCACTCAATTATTACATAACTCTTTGAAGTAGCAATTTATCTCTACCCGTGAAAATGTTTGTAAATTGCCTGTGGATTGTCACCAAATACATACGTATGGTGCTCCGCTTGCATTCCCTTTTAAATATTTATACAAAAAGGAGCATTTACAATGAATATTACGCAATAAATTGCACATTATAAAAGGATTGTGGCAATTGGTCACACATCCAAGAAGACATTGGCGTATACAGAAATAGCTAAATAAAGAGGGGGCGGACCGGACCCCCGCTCAAAGCCCCCAATACGGGACCAGGGCGTACACCTTGGGGCAGCCCCGCGAGCTGTAGACCGAAACATCCCAAGTCAAACTGATATTTATCCACGGCCTTTAATACGCTGAGGGGCGTACCCCTGGATACCCCTGGATACGCCAGTGGGAACATAATTATTAAAACTATAACAAACGCCATTTAAGATAAGAGATCAAACTAGGTACAAAAGCAAACCAATATTCTAGGTCATAAGTATATCAACCATAATAAGCCTTCTATCTAATTTATGTTGTTATTTCATTCTATTTTATTTCATGTTTACTATTTTTTTTATTGTAAAATGTTTGTATGGATTTCTGAGGGCTTTATGCTTTTTAACGCAATATATTCCTGGTATGTATCAAATGCTGGTGATACACACATTGCTACGACTGAACGAAGTATGAAGAATGATATTCCTGACATAGCATCAACGTATAACAGAATTACCACCAAAAAAAAAACAACTGCATGACAATGTTTGCATTCGTGTGAATATAGGTCGATGGAATTATATCTTATACTATATCAGACTATTCAAGTACTTACATAATTTGCGTTATTCTGCATAGTGTGCATAATGTATAAATAATTTGTCGATTGTTATTCTCAAAGCGCTCGTATTTAAATACAATATCTAAGAATAAAAAAACATAATACCTGGGTTTATAAATCATGTAAAAACGCTTCTGTTTATTCTTAATTATTTCTATGTGCGCCCTGAACACTTCACAGAGTGGATTTGGCGCTATAAAACTTACATTATTATTACTATAAGTTGGGGATTAAAAAAAAACCCAGTAACAACAGGTATCCACACTGCTACATTATTTTATTACCTCTTGTCGGCAAACGAATTAAATGATAGTTTTTTTTCTCAAAGACAAAGGCGATTTGCCTCTGGAGATTTACGAGGAGAAAACAACATCTAAAATATTCATGAATTCATCAGCATCCCCGATTACGTATATTTCAACCACATTATCACATTGCGTTGTCAAGGAGACCGTTCGACGACAATCGTATTCCAAAACAATGTAAGTATACATCATTAATGTACCCTATAGATCGAATGATGTTTTGTGATTACGAATAATGTTAAAGAAAAAAAAAAATGCTGTTTTATTTTAGAGATGCTGTTTTATTTTAGAGAGAAGTCATGACAAAATGTTGGCTTTGTCACAATATTCAACGTTAAGTCACCACGGTTGGTGACGAAATGTGGCTAAGTCCGGGATATTTGTCCCATATGCTACGGTTTACGTCAAAGATGATAGTGTGATGATCGATGGCCCCATTAGAGCTCGATTCAAACGAAAGAGTGAGGGAAATGAGACTTCCGATTTTAACTAGGCGCCAGAATATTTGTGAACGCATGGGACAGGAGAATAAATGTATACAGATACATTGGACTTGATAATATACATACTATTATGCGCGATGGCCATCGGACGTCATTTTGATTTGCGTTATCATATCCTAAACTAAAGACGCATGTGAAAAGAAATAGCGCATGCGTCATTAAGTCGACGCAGTTTTGGGACCGTTCTTTTTTTCCATCACGTTTTGTACCATCATACATTGAGCGTCAAAGGTTGCGCTAGTCATTGACGCAAATCTACGTCAGGAAAATGACGCATGTTGTGCGACGAGCATACCTGATGTCTGTCTTGCACAGTGTTGAGAAAACAAGTTCCATGCAATTCCTTAATCGATTAACAAAATATGATAACAATGCAAGGTAATATGTTGGAGAACCCAATACAAAAATGAAGGAAAGAAAAAACGCTTTCAATTGACGAAGACTAACACCAGTATTAATTGGCGTACAGGAATGGGCAAGAAGTAATAAATATTTATATAAATATGTCTTATTATTTAAACGTCACAGGTAATCATTAAGTATAGTTATGGATGTCAACCATTTCCAGTGTTATGTCCTGATAATACAGTATTTGGTCCGTTTAGATTGTTCATCGTGTTCAGAATTTGTGATCTACTCGAGTTCCGTTGATCTTGAGCTTCATCGTTGACGCTCTCGAGGTTCGGTCTCGATGACAACCGCGAACCCGAGAGTGTAACGGTCGTTTGGTTCTCCAAACTCATGTTTGCCTGTGTAGGACGCTGCGCATGCATACGCCGAGTGGATGAAGACGACTGCGTTATTGGTGTTCTTTCCTTCCGATTCAGTTCCGTACTTGTACTTAAAGTTAACATTGGACTTGGTATTGGATTATTACGCGACAGTTGTGGTGGCGTTGATGTTGGTGTTGGAAGCGGCCTCGTGTTAGTTGATGTAACAATTGTTGGCGGTGAAACTGTCGTGGGGTTGGTGGGCGTCGGATGTGCGTCTGTCATAGAGGATGACGCACGAGTTCTTCCGCTAGGTGTTTGGTCCATTCGCCGAGCTACGGGTTGCGTTAATCCCCCATTGTTTGGAGTAGTGGTGGTAGCGCTAGTAAGAGATGTAACACTTGATGTTGACCTTGGCACAATGAACCGAACAGCTCTCTGCTGATTCACAGCACCCTCTTCTCCACTCTGTACAACCATCAGCTCCCCCGAGTTTCGGTTGCTCCCGGATTGACTCGACTCCTCTGAAGACCTACCCCTTTGGTATCTGAAACTGTCCCTGAAAGGTAGGACCAGGGCCTCATTCACAGGCACCTTGACATAGTTATTGGGCAGCGAATGGTTATTTGATATTTTCGTTAGGGTTTGACTGGAAGGGGTAAGGTTAACATTGGCACAAGGAGTCGTAAGCCTCGATTTGATGGGGTTCTGTTTGGCAAGAATTGTGGCTTGTTGCGCATGCGTGGTGGGGAATGTCTTTCTGCTTTGGCCATCCAACGCGCTCACGTAGACATCCTTCATGTATCGTCTCTTGCGCCTGTGGATGGCTAGGATGGCCATGCCACATAGCCAGAGGTTGATTGAACCGAAGAACATCAAGGACGTGAAAAAGAAAGCAACAACCGGTATGGACATTGTCAACGGTGAAGTCGTGACAATGGCGAAAGTACCTAATATCAAGGGAATCACGAGCCGAACAACGAATGTAATCGCGGCTCCGATGAGCAGGTTCCATCGGTAGGAAGCCATCAGTGTGGTGGGTTTCCCGCTTGCCTCAGACACCACCTTCAACAGCCTCGTCATCTCCACGCTGGGCACACTTCCGGTGCATATCAGACCAATCGCTCCGAAGAGGGCGTTCTCGCGGTACGTCAGGAACACTCCGTAGACTGCGATGGTGACGAGATGGTGCACCAAGTCGACCTTGAAATGCTTGACCTTGGTGTGGAGAATAGAGTCCTGGAAGATGCGGTAGATGTAGCAGCCGATGGCGATGGCGAAACCTGTCTTGGTGATGTTACTGAATGTTCCTCTAAAGGGATGATGAATGACGTCATCAACGCATAGGATGGTGAATCCAGCAATCGTCATTGCGGCGCTTTGAACTACGTCAATGCAACTGCAAATAGAAAGAAGAAGAAATACAACATCATTAGTGCGATCAAACATATCGCTCATATCACGAATGAACGTCATGCGAACATTATAATGACGTCATACGTAATGCAACTGTGATGGGATACACAATGTGGTATTTAAATCATCCTCGAGTAGAAATGTCGAACGTAATGAGATGCCTACTTTCTTTCCTTCAAAACATTGCTTCTACAAATCTTTATTTTTCTCAATGAAATCAGCATGTAAACTAAGAGCGCATAATTATAGTCAGGCGCCAATATATTTTTGTTTAATAGCTTATTTTCTCAATTATGCTTTACCCCCGCATTTGATTTATTGCTTTTCGTTTAAAAATACTACTCTATTACTCAGATAGGCATCACGAGGAATAGAGTTTTTTATATTTTAGGTTGAACAAATGTCCCACATCCGTAAATGATTAGATGTGGTTGCGTAGAAAGTGGTGTGACTCGTTTCAGGGTATAGATATAAAGAAGAAAGGGAAAAAAGATTGTCTCCTTTCGAAATCTTTGACTAGATTCATATCCTCATTCGGGTGTAATGTTATCCCAAACCGGCTAAACTATACATACGTGTATGCAGGTACGATTTCGCCGGGGGTGGGGTCAGACACCTCAACCCCCAATATTATTAATCTTAATAATAATTTGTTTAAATGTTGCTTATGAAGTGCTTTCCACTGAAGTCTCCAAGCGCTATCTTATCTTTTACAATTTAGACAGCTATAGTGAATCTATCAATACAAAAATGACACTTTATTTTAGTGAAAACATTATTTCGCTATAAAAACATACTACATAAGATGCAAACAAAGCAAAAATATAAAAGAGGCTATCTCACTGTCCGACTATGAGTTGTCGCTACCCCCCCCCCCCCCCCCAATCGTCTCGTATGCTACTGCTACCATGCAACATAAACACTGTAACGTCAACCCAACCCGGTATTTCCTTAAACTTTCCACGACTTCTGCCTTCACCTGCGGTTCACCTGTGTTATAGTATCCTTAAACAAAACCATATCCATCTGAACTTCCTTTTCTTCCGTTGGCCTCTACCAAAAATACAATTTCCAACTATATGTTCATTGTACTAAAGAGAAAAAAAATCCCCTATTTTAATGTTTTCCATCTTGAATATCACATTTTTAGAATATTACCCTTTTGATTTTGTTATAATTTGTTTTCGTTAAACGGCGCATGCCTCCCCCAAATAATACGTCATAATTATGGTAAGATGAAATATTCAAGATTCCAATACTATCTTATTTCGAAAATATGTTTAGTTCAGTCAGAATTCTCTACTTCAGAGAGCGAAAAAGAGTAATTTCTCAATATATAGTTTCCCTCTTTCTTTCTCTTTCTTTGCTTAACATTTCTTCGATCTCTGTGATGGTGACAAGTATGTTCTATTCCACAATTCAAAGATAAAGGATTTTGCAAAAATACAATCCTCACAAATATAACGCGAAATTTCATTGTCAAGGATGTTGCATTCCATTACCGGTAACAGTCTTGTCAAGCCACAAACATATTTCTAATGAATTAAACGGATAGTTCAGAAATTCATCTTTAATAAATAAAAAAATTGCTCTTCTGTATGTGCTTAACATTTCATCGATCCATGTGAAATGCGGCATAAGTGGAAGATAAATGAAGTTAAAGGAAAAAAATACGATCCTCACAAATATAACTCGAAATTTCATTCTACAGGATGTTGCATTCCATTACCGGTAACATTTTTGTCAAGCCACAAATATATTTCTACAGATTAAAGAGGGACGTACTTCAGCAATTCCTCTTTAAAAGAAAAAATTCTGCTTGACATTTCATCGATTCCTGTGAAAAGCAGCATTTGCTAATAAGGTTATGCCATTCCACCCTGAGTGAAAGATAAATGAATATGAAGGAAAAAATACAATCCTCACAAATATAACGCGAAATTTCATTCTACAGGATGTTGCATTCCATATATTGCCGGTAATATTCTTATCAAACCAGTGAAGCAACAATCATGTTTTTACAGAATTAAACGGGTAGTTCACGAAAGAGGCAGGCAATTATCTGAAAGAACCTTTTAAGATGACGGAAATGACCTTTTTAAAGTTCAACCTGGAATCTCGATACGATCTGCATGCCCTATTGAAATCGCCCATAGCTATGTAAATACAACATGTATACTCAGTCATTATAAACTCAAGGGAATATCCACCGTTATACCATTATAGCTATTAAAAGCTCCATGGTTACACAGTTATCTACTCAAAAGGGCATAGCATTCCATCTTCCTCCGCTCTCTTCCCCCACTCCATAAATTTAGTACAGTCCCCCCCCCCCCCCCCCCGTACGCCGGTTGAGCACCATAATCCCTTACCCAAGCCCCCCCCCCCCCCCGATCAACACTATGATCCTATACATCATGATGAATAAATAAACATGCGATATTTGAAACGAAATTCCCTGTTATCATTATTTCAATGTGTGACCCCTTGCTTTCCAGACACAAATGAAGACGACTATTGAAGACATAGCGTACTGGAGCGTTTTGTCTTGCTTGCAATTAAATGAAGAACGAGCCGAAATCGGAAAGTATAAACTGAAATTACAAGGAACAAAGCGCGCAGGAAATAAATCATCATGCCGTTTTCTCAGATGCACAAATGAAGGCTGCCCTTTGACGATATGATTTCTTAATGTTTATAGAGAACATTTTAGTCCCTCTTGTATACGTCAAAGCAAACGTAATTACGTTTCATTATCAAAGCAGCATTATTTCCCATTAAATATGCATTATCTTCAGTTTTGCTTTAGGGTGAAACTACATTTTCCTATACATTAACATGACATGACGGTAATTTCCATTATAAAAAACAATCAAATAACAAAGACAAATTCACATGATTATCAATTATAATCAAATAATAAAGATAAAAGGGGGACTTTGAGGCAGAGAAAATAAATACGGGGTGTGGAGACAAACAGGTAACAATAATGTACTCGTGTATGCATACAAAGTAAACATCTTTATCTTGTGTTGATATAAGAATACTCAGATTTCTTTTCTTCTCCTGAATGAATGCATTTTACTCGAACGCTCTGGCAGGATTTTCCCCATAATTTAATTGGACAGTACCGGAAAGGAGACGGGGGTTTCCCTTATTCCCTTGTTGATCCGTAACCTGTGACACACAAGGCTTGACATATTGATTTCCTTTCAACGAACTCCTTTCAAGAATCCAAGAAGGGTGACGTTTAAATGGATTTTCTTTCTTCCTCATGCGGTGCATTGTTTTGCTGCACGGATGAATTAGGCCTAGAAGGCTTTTTCTCAATATGAAGGATTTTCTCTGCATGTGTGAAGGGTTTCCTCTATGGAACTATATTGTTTATTTGTCAGTAACCATAGCTTCGCAATCCAATTAAATTTAGAATTCTTATCATGGGTTTGTTTAGAGAAATATATAAAACGCATTCCTTGATTATGAATATGAAACTTGATTGATTTGCTGTATTATGTATATAATTTTTTTCACTTCACTATTATGCAACATTATTTTGGTATTTCTAGAATCAGCTTTTGGTAAGTTGCCTGGAGGGGTGTCATTTAGATACCTAATTTAAATCTCCCAATCATAACAAACAATGCGATGTTATAACCAGTGTAAAGTATTCCATTCAATTCAATTCAAAATAGTATTTAATCTATCTAAAAAAACACTAATGCGTCACATCGTAATGTGGAGTTGTGCACTATACACTATCAAAATGATAAAGATAACAAGAAATATACTTAAACGTTCAAAATGATAGTTTACATGTCTGATGGTTGAAAATTAAATTACAAATATCATATTTTTTAGAAAAGTTGAAAAAAATACATTACGACGAAAAAATATACGTACAAAAATATGTTAAAAAACCCCGATGTACTGTTTACTGAGGTATTTGTATACCGAATGTGTATACACATATGTGATTATTAAAAGAGAATGAAAACTACAAAACAGTTTGCTAAAAAAAAATTGTAAGGCGAAGTTCCAGATATATCTGTCGGCTACTCTAAAATAAACATGTCGACAAATTAGAATGTTAATAAATAAGTAAGTAAGGACCTTTCTTTCGCCTTAAGCAAACTTGGTCGGACACCCCCTTCCTCAATAATTATGACCTACGACCATGACGTCCATGGTGAGTTTATGACTTTACTTTTCACATTTATAGCCAGAAATTGAGGCTAAGAATTCGCCTAAGGAGGTTTCTCTCCCAACATGCATGTTGTTCTGTGATGAACAATGCATCTTACATATAGGTTTTTTTCACGAAAACAATGCGAAAGAGTCCAAACCTGAAAAAATATGACATCATAAAATCACAATATGACGGGAAACTTTAGTCCTTTCCCGTAAATATTTGGAATGTGCTTTGTATTACAAACACAGGCAACCACACTTGTATAGAACCGTCGGGGAATACCCGTCGAAACCAAGGCTCATAATTCAGAAATGTATCGTCTTCGGAATGTTTCGTTTTCGGAATTACGAATCTCTGAAATAAATGAACAGTATTTCCCTTTTGGAATACGTGCACTATATCCTCACACCCGAGATTAGGGAACCTTATTTTATTTTCAAAATTACAATCCCTTTTTTATTTCGGAATCATGAACCCTTTTTTTTCTCGGAATTATGAATTTCTTTATTATTTTTTTTCTCATTCAAATACGTCAAATATCTTTCGGAATTATGCACCCCTTTGGTACGAGAAATTTGCGTGAAGGAAATTTATGAACCTTCTGAAAAACAAGTAACCTCGAAATCCGTGGGAATATCCCCTTTTATGGAAATACCCATGCACTCAAATTCAATATAACCTATCAATCGTGTTCTAAAAATAGAGGCTCTGTGCTTGTGTTGACATTCAGGAAAAGAAAAAAAATGAAAGGAAAAGAATCGCAAATATTGCACCAAGCTACGTCCTGGTTTATGAATTGAAATGAAGAAGAAGAAAAAAGTCAATGGAATTTGCAATGGATGTTATGTTACGTTTTTAGATAGCGAAAGGAAATATATTCGATAATATATGGTTTGGGCCAGAGTAAAGCATTGGCAAATATACATGTAGTTTGCTCCACATTAATAAAAAATGAATGTTAGCGTGATGTTACAAGTAGAATTTGTAAGCGAACTTGTTGATTATTTTTTATTATTACTATTCATAATAATATTATTATCATTATATCATAATCATTATTATTACTATTATTATTCTTATTATTATTGTCATTACTATTTTGCTGTTATTATCATTTTAACTATTTCTATCATTATTGTCCTTATCATTATTATTTGTATTTTTCATTATCATTATTACTATTACTTTTATTATAATCATCGTTGGTAGTAGTAGTAGTAGTAGTAGTAGTAGTAGTAGTAGTAGTAGTAGTAGTAGTAATAGTAGTAGTAGTAGTAGTAGTAAAAGTAGTAGTATTTTTTATAATATTATTACTATTATTGGTATTAAAATGGTGAAACCGATAATTATACTTTTTTCCTCTCTCTTTTTACTCTCATAACTATACTTGTTATCGGTATTTTTTCTTCCTTCATTATCACCCAATGTCATCCGGCCGAAAGCTAAGAAGAGCTATATTATAGTTACAGAGGCTCTCATCGTTAGAATAATTAAATCCTTCGATTGTAGCCTATTTCTGATTTATATACCGTCAACAATGAAACTATACAATATTGCGAAATAAATGCAGTAATCTCGGAAGAAGGAAGTGTTGAAATAACGAATTACCGCTAAGTCCAAAGATAGTCCTCGGTTTTATATTTCAATATTCTAAAAGGAAAAGGTATACTATCCGTATGAGTCATTCTCTTGGTCTTGAGTTCGTTATAACAGGATTTCCTTGAACCACGATATCATTTTACAATAAGGGAAAGATCAAATTCCTCGGTTCAGTGATAAGACTCAATAAGCTAGTATGATAACCAGGATACACGCGATTTGTAATTAGAATTGAATTAAATGAGATAATAAACGAAATAAAGTTTGAAGAAGAAAAAAAGAGCAAAATAATGAAGTAAAAATAAGGAATCAGAACGCAAAAAACATGTGCGAAACTGTGAATATTCTATTGCGTACGGTTTGTAGGAAGAAACAGGGTATTTTCTTAAGTATATACAAATATATTCCCCCCACGCCCTGAGCAGTGCCAACCCGTACCGATAACTTTGTTTTTGTCAACATTGGATTACCTATTATCAAAGATTAATACAGAAAACATGCGCATAGACTTTTGGCTCAGTGTCAAATAAAAATACGTGAAGATAAACATAAGTGGCACATTTTGATCGTCAACGTAAATGTTATGATACAAAAAAATGATCGCGCAGGTCTAATAATAAGAACAAAAATACGGAGGGAGAAATAGGAAGAGATATCCCCCCCCCCCTAAAAAGGGTGGGCAGGGACCTCATCAAAGAAGACTCATTTCCACTGGTTACCAGCTAAACACTCCTAAGTTATTCGATCCAATTACTATTGAATATAGTTGTAAAACTTGTAATATGGCCTCTGAAGATAAGAGGATGAATGTCTTTTATATCCTTATTTGGCATATTTTGATAACGAAATGATAATATCTCTTTTATGATTTTTTTTTTCTTTGATAACGATAAGAGAGTGAAGGAAGAAAAAATAAACAGATACAAGGATATAAATTAGAATTACTTTAGGATCAGAAAGCCATAATTATATGCACCCAACAAAATTAATAATTGCCATTTGAAAATCGGTCTTCAAAATTAGATAAAATGAATACATTTGTTTTGATTTTAGTTCAATTAAATCAAAGTATTGTTATTTTAGCTAGACGACAGGACAACATTAAAGTGCTTACAATCTGGGAAACCTCCACGGTTCGTCCTCATGCTTATCCACTACGGAGCGCCAGACCGATTTATCCTCGATCGCATCCCGCCATCTGGCCGCCAAGCGCCCGATGAGTGACCGGGTGAGGAAGAAAAGAGCCGCGGAGACGTTTACCGTGACCGAGATCCATAGCAAATCCGTGGCGTCCATAGCACAGAAAAAACAGGCACCCAGGTAGAAGTTCTCGAGGATAAGCATTTGGGTAAAACATTCAGTTGCTCCGATTCCTCCTGGATAATTAGGTCTAAAACTTAACCAAGACGGAGCGATGTCGGCTTCAAGCGCGAGTGGTGGAAAGATGTTTGAATTTTTCGCGATTCGGAAGTAATGACGAGGATTTATTTTCACGAAAAGTAATTTTTCTTTGTCTTTGAGTGGATGTCGTCGACCTTTCTGAGATGTCTTGAAATTAATCCCAACTGGCAGCTGTTACTCAAATGCGTGAAGGCACATGAGCACCGCGTTAATCAAAGCTTAATCAGTGACAAAATGCAAAATTACATCAAAGCTTTGTCGTCACGTAACACGGCGCTAGTCCCACGAGAGCCAATTAGAAAATCTGTGCGCTGATTGGTGCAGCGCGAGCGAATGGAAACTTGGGCAATTATTTTCCCGGCTTCAAGAAATAAATGACACCCGTCTGATGATTCACAGGCTCTTTTATTTGATATCGCACTGGTGATTAGACCGGTTGAGTTCTCTTATTCTCCATGGATAGCTTTAAAAAAAAGTAGAGTATTGACAGTAAATCGTCACACTTTTTTTTCTTTTTTAGAGAGCGAGAGAGAAGAGAGAGAGGCTGATGGAATTCTTTCTGACGAAGAAAACACTTTGACAACCCGTTGCATCACGTGCGCTCTGTCAAAAACAATTTATGCGCTCGGTCGAATTGTAAGTATCACTCACACCGTACAAAACACACACACACATCCACCCAGCGTGCGAAAGAGGGGAAAATCGGGGATTTCCCCGTTGTGCCGACTATTCTTTATTCAAGACACAATAGACTTGTTGATGTAGCGTGTCGGATTTGCAGCTCTATTTTTACGTTTTTGTTATGACTACGCATTTGTTTTGCTTTGCTTTTCGTGAAAGGAAGTAGCAACCCCTTCTGGGATTTCTCTTGAATTAATATTTCCTTCACACATCAATGGGAATACTGAATACACGCGGGGGGGGGGGGGGTTATCCTTATATGGCCTTAGCCTGTATCTGAGTTGATGTCGTCCGTTATAGAGATTTGTGTGTAAAACCCTCACAATTGTTTTGATAAATCAATATCAGTGCTTTACGTATAAAATAACATATTATTTTGGTACAGCACCTTCTCATATGCTTTAAAAGACTGAAAAGCAATCATCATTTGAAATGTAGTATGATATTATGGTCCTCTATAATATGCAACGTATTAATTAATTTATGGAAATACAGTATTAAAACTTCGAAACAGGAAGTGTTTTGTAACAAGATATTTTGTAGAAGACATTATTATGGAATTATTTTCAAAATATATACCACTCTACTTTTCCTAAAAGTTGATAACAGTGATATAGGGTTATGGACTTATGGTATGTGTATAAATGAACATTGATTTTCTCCTTATCAAACAAGATGTTCTTTGAAATTCAAGGGATGTGTTTCTTACATTCAAAGCACAATTAAAAGACAACTCACCTACATAAATTACAAAAATAAAATGATACCTTTAACGCATTCTTTTAAATTTTCTTGAATTACACAAAATATTCTTTCAAAAATTGCGTTGTTGTTTTCATATTATGCATTTGAAAAATAAATATAATTTCATGGGAAATAGCAATTTAAATCATCTTCATAAATTCTGGACAGACTTGAAAAAAATAACGGCAAAAAATATGCCCCGTAATCTCTGTTTTACTGCACTGTCAGTTTGTATATCTTTGAAATAAATAATAATATGCTATACATCATGAATATATTATTGTTACGCCTAATACAACTGCAACTTCCTTTAGCCTAGTATTTAAATCAACAACAAAAAATCGCTTAACAGTCGGATTGTGCAGAGGGATTTCAATTCAGTTCAAAGTTTATTCAACACTCTTCATAAAAACATTTAAAACATACAAATACAGAATGGAGTTATAAAAAAAAAACAAGAAAGTGATAACAAATACAATGGCAATTTATAATTAGCATTTGGGATAAGCAGAAAGGAGGGTTTCCTTATATAAAAGCCTACCCCTAAAAACACACATACAGGAAAACGAGAACAAAAAACAAAGAACATAATAAAACTTACTATCATGCACGATTAGAGTAAAAAAAAAAGTGTCAAAATTTGCCCATGCTATTAATACTGATCATTATACTTAACAGAAATTGTTTATATTTAATTTTAAAAAGATTGAGAGTTTTGCATTTTTTAAATTTCCTGAGGTATAGGCCTACTATTCCATATTAATGGTCCTTTAAAAAATAATGAATTTTTCATACAAGTCGTTCTAATCTTAAACCAACTCGTCGGATATATACCTTTAATTTTAGTTTTATCGGCTTCCCAGAGCTCTTGCTACTCGTATTACTGTCCCAAGACCTTACCCCGTGGGCTAAAATATATTCATCCCGCATAATTTTATTTGCGAAATCGAGAAGAGAAACCGAGATGATTTATTACAGATATTTGTTACCATTTCCAAGCAGGGATGAAAATGACTGAATATTGCACACATAAGGCCAAATAAAAATCAAATCCTACTTTTCAGTCCACTCCTCCGTCCTATTTTTTCTTTGTTATTTGTTATTTGTTATTTGTTATTTTTGTTATGAAATGATAAATAAGAACCTGAGAACGTGTAGACAATGCGGTAACGAATATTTATTTATTAATTTGTTTATTTATTTATTCGCGGTATAAAGCAAAATATGATTAGCAGCCAATGGCTGAATTGTTCAAATTTTACAAGCAATTTTTTAAAGTACATAAAAAGTACAAAAAATGGTAAGAATACACGAAAGCCAGACGAAACTTAGGGTACATAGACCACTGTAGATTAAATAATTTAAGAAAAATAACAGCAGAACAAATATCATAATTCATGAAACATAATTCATGGAGAGTAGTAAATTGCACTCATTTTGTAGCATGCAAATGTACCGTGTTTTGATCCTCTGAAGTGCATCTACAAGTGAAATTAAAGTAATGAAATTTGTGTTGATCATGACCCAAAAACTTTATATACAAGACAAAAATATCGAATATTAAACAACAAAAACTCCTCCTCATTTCCAAAAATTCCGGACGACAAACTTGGAATCAAGTGTACTTGACGAAGGCTCGTTGGAGTGTCTGCATTTAAATAAATTCTTGTTTCTATAATTATTAATAATCACCAATATAATATTCAGCTTTTAATTATGTAGCGCTTAATACATCTCGGACGTCTCTAAGCACTTTACAGATATACTATTACCATCTTGTGTACCCGTATATTGTCTTACTCCTGTATTTTAATTTACAGAAATTCTGATGCAGGCAATTAAAAATGAGGGTTTCATCTTTAATTTGATTCAAATGATTTTATTTCTCATGCAAAACATAATACAATGAATAATTATATCACAAAAAGTATGCAATGAAACGACAAATATAATAGAAAAAGCACGAGAAAAGAGGAACTTAATAGAAGCAAAGCTTGTTGAGGTGTTAGTTCCTCAGATTCTGTTTTACAATATAACATGAACAAAGTATGCTTAGAAATCAATAAATAGACAAATATGTAGCTAAGAAATTCTAGATTTTGGGGGAAAAAAAATTTTAAAGAGAAAAAAATAGAGGAAAATAGTAGAAGGCAAAAAGAAAGAAAGATACAAAAATGGGAAAATGAATGATTGCAAAAGCTCTAGAAAAAGGAAAATAGATCAGTAGAATGAGGGAGAAAGCAGTCTGAAAGAGATTGAGTCGAGAGTCAAACAAACCGAGATTCATGTATTTCTTCTCGACATGACCCCCAAAGACTTTTAAATACCAATCCAAGGCACCCCCCCCCCCCCCCCGCTACCCCCATCGAATTGTGCAAACATTTTCAAGGACTTATCGCTTAATAGGAACACAATATCTATGGCACATACAATATGGTATTGAAAATGCTCTTCAGCGAATTTCTCTAATGTTTTTTCCAAGTCTACTTCACGCTGTCTCTATTTTAAATCTTGATGTTCGATTAGTTTGAGTTGTTTTATCCCCCCCCCCCCTCCCTGAAAAAGGGCGCTCTATTGATCTTCTTTTTTTATCAAGCAAGCAAATTATAGCTTCACCTGCCTGCTTCAAGCTGCAAAAGGGATTTCCCCTAATCGACCCATGCGGTTTGTACATTTCACATCACTATTCATTGTATTCCGTCGAAACCCGCAAGAGGTGCAAATTACAGCAGATGGCATTCATTGTCGGCTGTGATTTATTCAATCTACTTCTCGATTCCCGAATATATTCAAACAGCAGATTTTCACTAGTCTCTTCCTGGTAAGAAGTATGGTTGAACAGTTTTAAGGAAAATAACACAAATACAAACGTAATCATAGTCTATATCCATGAGCGTACGGGCTCAATTTCGCCAGTGGGAGAGGGGAGGGAGGAGTGGGGGAGGGGGGTAATGTCTCTTGCACGAATATAAATATATAAGTTTCTGCATTTTGCGAGGGAGAAAAATTGAGGATTACATTTTTGACGAGATATGGCATGAAGAACTACAAATCTAACTACAAAACGATTAGACTTTTTATGATGATGATGGTGAGGGTGATGATGTTGTTGAAGGTTATGATAATGATGATTATGATGATAATGATGATTAACATCAACATGTGGATGTGTCGTGGTATAGTGGTTCATTCACTATTTCACTTGACTCGTCATCGCCATCATCACCATCACAATCATTTTCTGAATTTATCTGCTCTCTAGATGTCGCAAACCTCTCCAAAGAAATATAAGATGCTCTCAAATAATAGACATTTTGAACTTCATTCTATTTCACGCAGGCTGCACCTACAGTATATTTGTTGTAACCTTAATGACTTCTGGCTACTGATCCTCCGTCTCTGAATTCTATTGTATAGCCAGAAGCAGGGGCGGCGATTTCTTTTCATGACCGGGAGGGGGAAAAAATGCGAGTGACGAGGGAGCGCAGAGAACGATAGGGACGAAGGTGACGGAAGGATATTATGCGAGGGAGCGTAGCGACCGAGCGAGAAGATTTTGCATTGTTATTAGTTTAAACGCAGCCTTCTTGGGCCCTCCAGAGCCAAAAAGTGTGTGGCAGTTTTGAGTCAGTATTTGCTATACAAATTATTTTTGCACTTTTTAAATTTTCCGGGGGGGGGGGAACGATCCCCCTTAAAAACTTGAGATCGGGGAGGTGTCTCCCCTGCCCCCATATACATGCACACTCATACAAATATTATGCAGCATTAGTTAACTACATAGCCCAAACCATACTAATTGTGATTTGATAATAAATTGCTTATCAAAATAGCCTGTAATATATTTATAAAATAGCTTATAAGCATGATAAGGGGCGGTGTTCTGGCAATGTCACAGTAACAATGCTTCAAACTATTTAAAACAATATCAGAGAAGAAGGAAAAAAACAGCAGAAGGTCATGTTTTGTGAAAGCTCCATTTTGATTTTTTTTTTTATTGTAAAAAATAAGACGCTGAGATTAAGCAAGAAAATGAAAGTGATAATAATAATTATTCTTGGATAAGACTTTACAGTCGTCCTTCACTCTTCCTCGTCACTGTTCTTTCACTTCCAAAAAGTATGATAAAATGTATGATCATACCAAATAATACCCCCATGCATATACATGTATACACGCGGTTCAAACCTCGCCGTTTCAAAATCTATTTAAAGGTGCTCCCCTGTGTCCGAGTGTAATGTAAAAGATAAATAACAACGACTTGCCTGATACTAATTCGTTCGGTCATTGTTTGAAGAAAAGTTACGTAAAGCGTTGGTCACATCCCACCGTGCGTGTTTTTAGTCCGTACGGTTTTTGGGGAGGCCACGGCCGCCACGTTTTTCTGAAAACGTAGGGAGGGAGTGGCAAAGGCAGGGAGGGAGTACCGGCAACGCGCGTCACACGCACTGTGTAAGTACGTGGCCCGCACGCCACGCCTGGCCGTGAACGGTTGCGTGCATCGTACGTTGCGCACGTGGTAAGTGCGTTGCACGTGCTTACAACGTACGGTCTCCGTGCGGTTGCCACGTTATCGTACGGAGGCCGTACTTACAAGTGCTGCTCACGTACGGTGTCCTTACTCACTCGCATGTTGTAAGTGCGTGCACGTGCGATGAACTCGGTGTTTATATAGGACGACATTCCGATGTTCTCCAGAAGTCCCAGCTGTTGCTGCCTCATTCCACCGGAGAGACTATATACTGCATAAATCAGGGCGAACAACGTGCGTTGTAAGTGCTTACTCGATACGGTCCACGTGAGTTCTGCGTGCTCATTGGATAGCTGAACTGGGGAAGTGGCGAGTAAGCACGGACCACGCACTTATCACGTGCGCCTTTAAAAGACGCACGGAGTCAGTGCGTTGTGCGCTCGTTGGCAGTACCGGGCACGCACGTCACACGCACTGGGAAGAATCGGTAGCCCGAACGCAGCCCGAACGCAGCGAAAGTTCCTCGTGCACTAAAAGTGCTACGGTGTGTCTGCGTGCTCCCAAATCCGTACGGAGGCGGTACTCATCACGTACGGATACCCAAATTTTGCCCACGTTTTTGCACGTAGACAGCACGCACTTGCAAGTACGGCGGGATGTGACCACCGCATTAGCGACGGTGCTTTTAGTGTGTGGCCGTAACGACAGTAAAGGAGTCAGGCAGTATAATGATGATAAAGAAGAAGATGAAGAAGAAAAAGAATGAGAAGGAGACGAAGAAGATGATGAAAAAGAAGAAGATGACAAAGAAAAAGAAGAAAAATAAGGAGAAAAAGAAGAAGATGTAGAAGAAGAAGAAGAATGAATGAAAAGAAGAAGAATGCGAAGAAGAAGAAAAAGAAGAACTGCTGTAACGTTCCAAACCTTCCCTCCTTTTTTATTATTATCTAATCATAAATCCTTTGATTATGTTTGCTTGCATCATTTATGACATTTACGTAACACGGTCCCTATGTCTACACATTTGCTTTGAAGATTAGAATACAGAAACATTCGCGTTCTTGTTTCTTTAGATTTCTTATATATGTTTTTACTCAAGTGTTGTAAGGAGGGGGTGGGTGATCCTCCTGTCGAAATCAGTCCTGTTAGTTAATTCGCAACTGTTTAGCACTAATTTTGTAAAGTTTAAAGATGACGTTGAGGCGGTTTCGCCGTGAGTTTGCTTATCTGTCAGCAATCTTCATTTTGTTTTTCGCAAACGCCCCCCCCCCCCCCCCTTCCCAACAATTACATAGCTTTGTGGCCCTGGTTCTCACCAGTATTGTAGGACAAACAGTCTCCAAGTCTGTTCAAATATAAATAAAGACTTATATTACTGGGTAATGGTAAAGAATGTGTTCGTTCCCATATAATTTAAACATTCCACGTAATTTGAAAGAATGAATGGAGGAATTATAGTTGATCACCTAGCTATGCTCGACCCATATAATCGAATACAGATTATACAATCCACGTAATTTGAATGAATGAATGGATGAATATTATAGTTGATCGTCTAAAACGGATATGTGTTTGGGTACACCCATCTTGGAATGCCAAGATTCTGTTAAATGTCAAACGCATATTCCTCTCAGACTCAGAGGGTTTATATTTTGATGACGAGATAACCCTAAAGTGTCCACAATGCACATAAATGCTTGCTCGCTTCACAAGCTCGTTTCCGAACTGAAAAAAAATTCTTTCATCGTTTCGCTCGATTTTTACTTATCTAAAAACCAATTTATCAAGAAGGAGAGGAGTGCTTTTACCATTATCATTTTACTCTAGTCTGATAATCAAGACATGGTTTTGCATTTAAAAAGGTTATTGGGTCCAACCATATACATGCTTACAATGACAATTTCTTAAGGGACCTTTATAACACGAAGTTTTGACATTTTCATCTTTCTCGGTATTCTCCCTATTTTCCATATTGTGCTGCATTGTCGTAGTATATTTTTGCGTGGGATGTTTATTCATAAACATATAATCTTTCATACATAAAAGGTACCAGGTTGATGTATAATCGTAATAATATCGAGACTTCGGTGGAAAGCGCTTTAGAAGCACCGTTTTTAAAATAATAATTATTATTGTAAAGGAAGCCCCCCCCCCCCCCCCCCACCTCCCTACAACATAACAGGCATTTTAATAAATCTGGATTTATATACAGCGCCTATTAACAAAATAGTTTTTCGAAGCGCTTTACAGATTATCCCGCTCATTTGAATCATTCATGCACACAATGTGTGCACTATCTCCACTCCATGGGTAGTATTCCTACCATATTGTCACTGTGAGGGCATAGTTATGGCAGTTACTATCACAACGGCTTCCGTCATCCTATACCCCGTTCCAATTTTCTCCAGGGTATGGAGTGACAAATGTTGATTAACGCCTTGCCAAAGAAGTGCCGTGCCGAGTATCGAACCCACGACCTTTCCTATTTCTAGTCAAGTGTACAAACCACTCAACAACGAAACCTCTATTATTTCAAACCTCTCATCATACCCTTCTCATTGAAGTACTATTGCCTATTGGAGGATTTTTGTTATTGATCTACAGATGGGCATAGAATTTACATCATTCGTACTCTCTTTAAAAAAAAAAGTGAATTTTCACTCTATTTTCACTTTCTTGGGAGTGACGTCCGTGATCACTTGTTTAGGAGTGAAATTCGATTGATTTTAGAGTGCTCTCTAGAAGAAAAGAGTGAATGTTCACTCTATTTTCACTACATTTTCACTCTCCAGAGGAGTGACGTCCGTGATTTTGAAAATTCACTCTTTTTTTTAAGAGAGTAGGAGGGGGTTCCCCATTCCCCCCCCCCCCTCCCTTTCATTAAAAAAAAAACACTTTCATTCCTTCTTTTTTAAAGAAATGTATACACACTGACTCTGTAAAGAAATCACCTTCTGGCAAGTTCGTTTAAAAGTGATGGGAAAATATCGTCCATTAGGTAATATAGATAGTGCTCCTTGAGGCATATTAGATATGGAGAAAAATTTGCACAAGAAAGCTCGTTTTCTACAATCTTGCCTTGAGCACTATATGGCACTGCTTGAAACGAACTTCATTTCGTCAATTAAGTAACCAGGCAGTATCGAGACCGATTCAATTCACGGATTTGATTCCCCGCATTTCTATGATCTTCTACTTTCGGTTATTGAGGCAGCTAAAAGTTATTAACTGCATAAATACAAATCAATGGGTGAAAGGATGGTTGGGTGGGTGAATGGATATAGAAAGTAAATGAATGGATGAATGAATGAGGAGAAAGATAGTGATAAATAAACAGATAAATAAGGAAAGAAAGAAATGAACGAATGAATAAATGAATGAATGAATGAATAAATAAATAAATGTATTGAATGAATAAATAAATCGATGAATAACAACTTAAAAAGAAAATGAAATCAGAAAAATAAAAAGATCGAAGACACAAAGGTGCATAATGTGCGTTTTGATTGATAAAAACAAGATACAAACTGTGGTTATATTTGCCAAGAAGCGACAACAGGTGGCTCACGGGGGGGGGGGGGGGGTAGATCATGCTAGCCAAAAGCAGCTTTGCTTGGACTCGCCACTAACCCAGTGTATTCATTTTTATTCTAGACTTGCACGAGAGACAATGGGGAGTAGATTAGATTTCAGCAAGGGGGGGGGGGGGGGGGGTGCGAAGTAAAAAAAACAAAAAACAAACAAACATGTGTATAGCAGTCTTTTCGAAAGAGAGAGAGGGAGAGGGAGAGGGAGAGAGAGAGAGAGAGAGAGAGAGGGAAAGAGAGAGAGAGATATGAGGGCTGGAGATGGGGGGGGGGGGGGTAACTTAAAACATTATGAATAAATCGCCAAGGCGGGGGGTTAAAAACAAAACTGATCACCCCCTCCCCCCCCCCCCACTGAAAACAAAATTTGTCTAGCTATCTCCCTTGCATGGGCAGATGTAGGGCGACCAAGCTAGATCGAAAGGAAATTCGATAGGGTGTTTTGTCATTCATGAAGTTCAAGCCCCCGAATGTAAATATTTGAGAAACAGTGAACGACTCTTTCGATAACAAATTAAAACTAGTTTAAAGAAAATGTGGAGTTCTGGTGAAAGTGAAAGGTAATTTGAACTTTCTCACTCGTTGTATGTCGGTTTGGAAGAATACACCGTTGTATATTGTTCCCTGAAAACGATTGCTCTGGAAGTATTGCCCTCTCTTTTTACGAAATAGGGCAAGAAACGTTTGGACAGGGAGAGAGTTGGTTTGGACCACACGTTCATGCCACATAATGTGTCTAGTCATAAAACCCATTTCTGAGTAAATAAAAGTGCGTACGACTTTCAGTAAGATCAGGTCAATTACTTATTTTGATATTTCCAAAACATCGCATTGTACATCAATTCTTCTTACGTACTTATATAATCAACATTTCCCAATTGCTTCAAGATATTTTATTTCACAAGTAGCAGTGGCGTAGCTGCTTGGGGGCACGTGCCCCTCTCCCCAGTCGAATGGTGAAAAAACGAGAAAAGGAAAAAGGGACGGACCAGAAAGGAATATGTCTGGACCGCAACCCTGAACCGTCCCCCGCCAAATGAAGAAAAAAAAATCGGTAGCCTTTTAGATTCGCATTTCATTTTCCGAGTTTAACCAGGGTAATTATTGTACATGTATTTCCAAATTTGGTTAACATTCCTTTCCTTCATTAAAATAATTTATACCGAGTTAACAATTGTTCCAAAGAAATGCCCAAATATGGATTACTTTGAACAAGAAGTTGAAAATGGTAAAAACATGCATCACAAATAACAGGTTTGTGTACCTTTCCCACGTGTAATATTTTGCCTTTTTGTATTTTTTTAAAGTCTACTTCCTTCTTGTATTATATGTACATGTATTTATATTTAGCTACTGTCCTTCATTTAGTGCTACCTCAAAGAGCCAACAGAAACAGAAAAAATATTTTAACAATGAGGAACTAGATCCTAGAAATAAAACTTCTAACCATTTAGGAGCGAAAAGTTGAAAATTAAAGCTAACAATTTGAATAAACACTTTACAGTTTTCCGAAAGCCATTTCCAAATGTGCAGCACAGTGATCTATTTGATTTGAGTTCGCAATGTTCATTAGTTATGTAAAACCAACATAATACAAATATTTAATTCTGCTTATCCTGAAGTTAGGATGCCAAAAGGTGACCTTTCTTTTTGGAAGAGATATGATTAGCAGTAATTATCAGAATAGAGGTCAAACAAAGGCAAACTTTATATTCATGAACTCTGTACAGCAAATATGATCTTCAAAATATAGATCAATCGTACCGTGTGAAAAAAAGGTGGTGTTTTTTTCTTTTTCTCTCTCTCTCTCTCTCTCTGATTAGTTAAGTGAAATGAGGTGTGTTATATGAATTTCAATCCTTGGACAATATAATAGTTGATGCATGAAATGTCTAAGAATATTAATGTTCAATGAAGGCAAAAATGAGCGATCTATCATGTATGGTGTGCATAATGAAGGATAAATAACTGCTTTGTCTGGTCTGACCTCAGACAAAATTGCATATCGAACACATGAACAAGGATAAATTACAATTCAATGCCTGTATGTTAAAAAGTGTCCATTGTTTATGCATAAAATGCTGGTAAATACATTGTATGCAATGTTTTGAGAGAAAAAAATTGAAAAAAAAGGCAAGTTTATCTACATCTCTGACATATTCAATTATCTACCAAAAAACCATATGGGCAACAAAAAAATCAACTCAATATAATTATTACTTTTTGCAAACGCAATTTTAATAATCAGATTCAAATAAATGATTATAAAAATCATAAATTGTCATATAACTAATTCAATGTACATGAACTCCATACAAACCAATCATAATTCATACATTTTCTGATAATAATTTAATCCATCTGCTACACGTATATTTTCTTCAAAAAAAATTGAACAATGTAGAAGAAATTCGGGCAATAGCACCATGGAAAGTCATAATGGCTTTTAGCTCGATCAATTAATACCTAGAGTACTTAGAATATAGTTGGTTGTCTGCACTAACATGTTGCATAGTGGGTTGTAGATATACTCATTATCTTCATTAATTAAAAAGCATAAGAGATAAACAATGACTTCACATTTCATCTGTCTAAGTGAAAATTTTGAAGGAAGAAATTTCATTGAAGGCAGAAGTGAATACAGTGAAACCTGTCTATAAAGACCACTCAAGGGAAACAAAAAATGTGGACTTTATAAAGAGGTGGTCTTTCTATACAGGTGGTTGCTAAAGCAGGTTTGACTGTACTTCTTTACACGTTTAATTGGCTATTAACGGTACACAATAATAATGCAGATTTTAGGGGTATTTATACTTGATTTTTTGTTGACAATGGTTAGTCAAAAGGTAGATCATAGAGGGTTATAGAAATAGACAGAGAACGAGAGAGGGACAGACAGATAAACAAAATATTACCTATTTCTCTATTTAGAGAGAAAAAATTAACAAGGGCTAGAATTCTCCTGCATATTTTAAAGATTCTTTTCCATTTCCCTTTCCTGCAATGTACATATTTGGAGAGTGAAATGAATACAGAGAAAAAAAGATTATCAAAGAGATAAGAATATAAGATTAAAAATGATAGAGAATGAGAGGTGTATCAAAGAGATACAGTGGAGAGGCATGTACATTTTGAACAGAGTATAATACAACAAAATGTCAGATACACTTAGAAATAAAGAGATTGAATTAAATGTACCAATACATAATTGGGAGGAAGAAATATTAACAGTAATATGAAAGGAGTAGATTTTTTATTTTTAAGGTGGGGAATAAGAACCCAGTAAGAAAAAAAAAACAGAAATGGAAAGAAATATGAGGGAGCAGAGAAGCAAGAAAAATTGCTTGGTCTTCATGATCTTGGCTACACAAGAATATAGGACATTAGAACAGATATCACACCACCCCCTGCCCCCCCCCCCCCCCCTCGGATTCTAAACAATATTGAATACACAATGATGCTATGATAAGAGTCGGTCCCATGGAGTTTGTTTCCATGGATGAGCAAGAAACAGATTCAACAAAAGCAGACCTCATGCAAAGATTAGATGATAATACTGTTACCAATACAACAAACTCTCAATCAAAATCTTTCCATACATCAGTCTCATTCAATATACATGCAAGGTAAACATGTGATTAAACCAATGACTGTGATTGGTTCATTTTTACCATTATGCTCAACTTAGTCACTTCTACAATAATACATTTCTGTCCAATACCTTTCTAGTACTTCATGGCAAGATCGATTTTGAATCCTGATGTAAAAGTGCTACCTGCATCGAATTTGAGGAAATGAAATATTGCCCAAGAAAACATTAAAGGGATAGTTGAGTTCTGTTGCAGAGGGCGCTACACAAAATATTTTTTGTGTGAGATAATGAAAAACTGAGTGTCAAATTTGAAAGAATATACAATCTAAATGACAAAATCGGTTCAGAGACGGCTGAAATATCCATAAATATAACGATTTCTAATACTTGTGTACCACCACAAATTTCATAGATAATTTGAAAAAGCCGTTGAAAAAACGAAATAGCGTCTTTTACGTCATATTTCAGCCAATGCCGATGTTGGCTTTTTTGTTGGCATTTTTGTGTTGGTTATATTACACACAACCAGCCGGACCATGTATGGTTATTTTTAATTAAATAACTAATTAACGGTCACCATATTTTTTTGAAAGTGGAGCTGAATTTGTGTGATCATATTGGCTAAATTTCACACATTTTGGGGTCTAAAATTACCTTCATAGCAATTTTAGGTTCTAAAAGGGCACTAGAAATGTCATAGATAAGAATAAGAGCAATAACCATGCACTTTGAAGGCATTTGCGGTCTGAAAACAGAACTCAACTATCCCTTTAAGGAGACAATTTTACACAGTAAATCATTTTCATCATAAACATCATATCTACACAGCATAACAAAGCATGGCGTCACTTAATAGCTCCATTAAATAAAATGTAATTCAATACAATTCAATTCAATACTTAACAGCTGAAGATAGAGAGAGAGAGAGAGAAAGAGAGAGAGTATCAAGACAATGTGCTGGTACTTTCAATTTCACAGTATCATTAATCACAGGTTGCAGAACACCTGGCCATTCACCTATTATATTACATCTTTTATCTCTCACACTTCCTAATCATCCCACATCCTCGTCCTATTACTGAAAACGTGATTGAAAGAATGAAACCCTTTATCTGCTTAGGTCGATTAACCAAACAACCAGTGGACCGCCACAGTCGCCTTCTGTCACACGTACGCTGTGTACGTCATATATATATATACTCCGAAAATAACGTGGCAGTCAAGGAAATTCAATTTGTAGCAGACAGAGATTTCATGAGGCAATATGAATGTCCTAATTAAGTCATCAGCTGTACCCTTTGTGCCCTTTTCTTTCTAATCATCATCAACTCTTCTCTTTCAGGATCCCATTCAAACCCCTTCTATCATACCAACAACTTTAAGTTTTGGACGATGTGTTGGACTTGATATTTCAGTCACACCATTAAACGGACTCCAAACCAGATCAACCGATTTTGGGCCATTCGTTGAAATGGCAATTATTGTTCGGCGTCTTTTGCAAATCCCATTCGAGATTTTAAGCGATGGACAATGTGTTTACACAAATATTCCAGTGACACTGCCAAACCAACTCTAAATCAATGGATTGATCCTTGGCTGTTCCTTTTAATGTCAATGATTGTTCGGTGTCTTGAAGGTCTGGTGTCGGTCTCATCGGTGTGACTTAAAGGTACTATGTCCAATTTGCAGGCCAAAAAAATGAAAAGGTTAAATTCCAACGGCATTTGACAGATAATACTAATTTAGAACTTCATTAATAAAAGGGGGCTTGAAAATGTCTTTAAGTGGGAAAATAACGACTATTAGTTGTCAAATCGACTTTAGTGCTACCAAGTCAGTAAGTAATAGTCTGATTTTCAGACCATTGTACCGAATGGTTGTACGTTTTGTGCTGCACAAAGATTCAATCAGTTAAATTTTAGCCATTACAAGAAGTGGGTTATTGATGTAGACAAATGATCACGTACCCTTTACAGCTCATTTTATGTATGTTATTACCAAATAAGAAAAAAAAGCCAGTCAGTCACTCAATAGTGTCTGACAGTGAAGTCTAGCAAGTAAATGGGTTTCCTTGCATAATTTGAATGTTAGGACACTGCTAACATTTAAATTTCACAGATAGTACATACATTACATATTCATAATTCCTGCAAGGTTCTACAGAATCTGATGTTGGCTGCAAAAGGGACAGAGTGTCTTCAAGTATAAGATTGGCAACATTCATTGGCAACAATCTTTCTGATACAGAAACAGATGCATCCAGTCTGCAGTTTAGTCCCATGGTTGTTATCATATGTTATGCCCAATATATCAGTTCAACAAGTTTATTCAATTCAATTCATTCTATTCCATTCAATTCAATGTGATCAATACAAGCCATAAAACTGCTGTTAAAGTGAAAGTTCATTATGAAACCTGTGTGAATACTTACAGCGTGTCCACACACAAAACAATTTATCCCGAAACTCTATAACGAAACGTCGTATAAAGAATCATCGTATAAATTTCAGAGTGTCCACACACAAGAAACGTCGTATAAATAATCATTGTATAAATTCCAGGATGTCCACACACAGAAGAAAGTAATCCTGAAACTCTACAGTGAAATGTCGTATAGGTGCGCAGTTTGCTACTGCGGTCATGAAATGGAAGCGAAAATGAGAGGTCTGGTCTCCTTTTGCTCGAGGTCACGTAAGCCCCGCCCAGTTAGTTACACTAGTTACACTCCCCCTGTCCACACACAACATTTTCCGTGATTAGGCGTGATTCTTTATTGAGTTTCAGTTCGAAACGATGCCCAAACCTGCGTTTCGTTAGACTAGTTTCGTTATACGACGTATCGTTAGTGAGCGTCCACACACAATTTTCATCGTAAAACTATCGCGAAACGGTATCACTATCGCGAAACGGTATAGCTAATCACGCCTAATCACGGAAAATGTTGTGTGTGGACAGGGGGTTATTTGCACTAGAGGGGTTGAAAAAAGTAACACATACATGTAGTATAATTGAAGCCACAAGGGAATTACTATCAACCCATATACAGGAATACCGATTGGTTTTTACCGAATGAGCCTGAAAAGAGACTGGTAGAATCCCACATGTGCCATCCAATATTATAAAGCCTGAATGGGAGGCCATGTAGCCTGAAATGAGGCTATGGCCTAAAAAAAGGCATCTCTAATTTTAAACACGCAGTTAAAGCTCTTGCGGCATCAATTAGATGATATATTAATTTGTATTCTGTTACACAGCATGATTGTAAATCCGATAGCACCGCTCTACGGATGATGTTACAAAGGCACTGTTACACAGCTCTGTTTCCCAATGTTCGTTGTACAGCTTCACTTGATTGTAATTTCATCCTGTCTTTTTGCACCTTTGATGCCAAAGTTCGGAGGAGGATTGGTCCGGTCCTGGGGTCAGCTGCTCTCCTCAGGGACAGTTGTAGAGATCCTCAGTCCATGCATCTCTTTCACTTCCTCGGCTAAAGCCTAGGATGTAGTAATAAAAATAAAAATAAATGATAAATTAATCAATGAATGATTGAAAGAATGAATAGATAGATAAAAGGATCGATAGATAGATAGACAAATAAATGAACAAATGAATAAATAAATATATAATGAATTTGTAGAGGTGTCGTGGTCGATTGGATATGTCACAGGACTGTGGCTCAAAGGTCTACGATTCAAGTCCCTTTGGCAAGGCACACTCGACCCAGGTGAGGTAAATGGGTACCTGGTTGGATTATTCCTTGAAATGCACTGTGCACTGATAATGGCTGCTGGAGCTAAAGCTAGGGTAATAATTTCTAAAGCTCTTTGGAAGCACATAGGGACGTTATATCATAATGTGTTATGCACTTTATAAAAACGGATTATTATTATTAAATGAATAAATGAATTAGTAAATAATCAATAAATCAGTAGATAAATGAATTTACCCCACAAAAAGAAATTAAAATGAATTAGGAGTAGAAAATGATTTAACTCTGAGAAGTTCTAAAATAGCTCCCGGAAAACTAAGAAAAGAGCTCTGAACACTTGAATCTTGAATCAGAACACGACTGCAAAGATATTCAAGAAAGCAACGCAGAGGCAATTTGAATTCGTATTACATGTATATTGCCTATAGTAGTCATGTTTAGGTTATGTTATATTGAAAAAGGCAACACAGGAGGCCACTGAAATTGCCACATGTACATGTATATAGCCTATAGTAAACATGTTCAGATTTTGAATTCATGACATTGTAATACATGTAGATGCACATTTCAAAATGAGATGAAAAATCAGCTGAAAATGCTTCGAGGCGATATTTTGACAATTCTTTGTGAATCGAGTTTCTGGCAAATCAATAAAACACAGAAGAATATTCATGAGGAACTCTCACATTTCACAAGTACAAGAAGCAGGAGCAAATCCAAAGAGGCCTCCTAAGCCTCCTAAAAACATTTTTTTTATAAACACCACTATTCCAGGGACATAATGGAGGTTAGAGAATGGCATATTCAAAGAAAAAAATATAATTGTATTTTTCTCAACGGATCCCTGCTCTTCCACTCCCCTCCCCCTTTCTTTTTTTTCTCTCTCTCTCTCTCTCTTTCTCTTTGTTGTCATTTTCTACATCAGGTTCCTTTAAAAAAAAAAAATCTGCCTACATTTAATAATTGTAAATAATTTTGTCGTGTTTAATATCAATTTGAAGTGCAATATATTACACAATTCATCTTAATTTTTAATTTCAATATATGTTCCTTGTTAATTTGGTGAATTTTTTGTATTCTTTTATATATTTTTTGAACAATTATATTATTAAACAACTATTTAACTCTGTATGTATCAGTATGCCTGTTTTACTAGCTCGAGATTGCCAAATATCCCGCTTTTTGAACTATCCCGATCTCAAATTATCCAGCTAATTTGCGTCTTCATGATCAGCCCGACGTTGCAATTAGCGGGATATTTTGTCGGGATTGTCATCCCAAGATATCGTGGAATAGTTTGCAAAATATCCAGCTATTTGTCCGGTGCGTCTTCACCAGACCGAAAACTCGCACTATGCACGAACGCTGAGCAAAATATCAAGTTTCAAGTTTCAAGGTCAAATCTCGAGCTGATGAGGACGCGATTTGTAACCTCTGGATTATTTCCCAAATCCGAAATAGCGGGCTATTTGGTAATCTCGAGATGATGAGGATGCGCCTAGTCTTTGGGCTTTTTGGGGCTGTTTGTTGTAGGTCATCGGTTGTTTCGTTTTGATTTAAAAAATAATAATAAACAGGAAAATAACAAGTCTTATGCAACTTTAAATCAAAGTTTAATCTTGATATTCAACTGGTTGCTATTTTAAAGTTATAGCTTTCAAAACTCCAAACATAAAAAAGAAAAATGTTGAGAGGTAAAACCCTATACAAAGGTTACGAGAGCGATTATGAAAGAAATTATCGAAGGGATAGAGGAGAAGAAAAAGACATAAAGGGAGGAAAAAAAGGACAAAGTCAGAGACAGAGAGACAAAGCAAAGTGGTTTCCATAGTGACAGTCAAACAAGTCAGGGAAGTATACTGAAAGAAATCAGTAAAAAGGAACCTAAAATAGATTAATACAACAATGCTACAAAAGAACACCTTTAACAATTCTTATCCACTTTCCAGCATCTCTTTCATCATAACAGACACTGAACAAACAACTTCACAAATGTTGCATAGGTTTATTCATCCATTATATTTCATTTTGTACAATAATGCTGTGAATTTAAATCATTCATCAATGATCTAGGTCAGAAAATACCATAAAAAGGATTTTGAAAATTAAATCTCCCTGATTTTTCCCTCCTCGATTGTTTTTCATTGAAAACATGGTTTAAGGAAGTAGAAGAGCGGAAACAAGAGACCCCCCCCCCCCAAAAAAAAAAGGGGGGGGGGAAATTAGAAAAAATTGGGACAATGAAAATAAAGTAGTTTAAACAAACAGATATAATATATACAAAAACACGTATGAAGGAAGTAGTGCATTTCTACCCATTAGAAAAAGCTCTAAAAATTGTCTAATTTTCTTTACCAAGACCATCTTATTCATTGTTAGCACACACTTTACAATCCTTTGAAAAATATTTCCTACAATTTAGTCAAAGTGGTTCCTTTTTTACATCTTAGTTAATTTTAAAAACAGTTTCCCCTATAGATATTCAAATATGACATTTCTAGATGAACTAAAAATGAAGAAGACATGAACAGTTTGCAACTGACTGATGAAAAAAAAAAAAAAAAAAAAAAAAATTGAATCGCATCTACCGGTATGCAAGTCATCAGAAGCGTCGCACTA
>JAVYIG010009238.1:0-80322 GCA_035222895.1 Strongylocentrotus droebachiensis | reverse complement strand
CTTTCCTCAATTCTTACGGTTAATATTTCATCACCAAAGATTAAGTTACCCATAACATATTGTAGGCCCTGCCCAGGCTGCCCTTCCACGAAAACAATACTTGTATTTGAATAATAAATTTCAAAGGGGATATCGGTGTAATAATCAAAGGAAAGAGTTCCCACTGTACATGCTGCATTATTGTAGAGCCCTATAGAGACTTCTGGTGAAGTAAGTGCTAGGCAAATATCATTATTATTATAATTCTGTTAAGGATAACATCCACCAACTTCTTTTGTTTCGTTTTTCCTATCCACCATTGTGTCAACTCTCAAGTAAGTCCTTCCAACACCTTATATCGCTCACACAAAGTGCACGAAAGGTCGCCCAGGGCGGCTCTTTCGCGAGCTTTGTTAAAGGTACTATGTCCCTTTTGCAGCCAACCTCAAATTATGTAGAACTCAGCAGGAATTATGAATATTTCATGTCTGTCCTATCTGTGAAATTTAAACGTTAGCAGTGTCCTAATATTCAAATTATGCAAGGAAACCCGTTTACTTGCTAGACTTCACAGTCAGACACTATTGAGTGACCGACTGGCTTTTTTCTTCTTTGGTAATAACATATATAAAATGAGCTGTAAAGGGTACATGAGCATTTGTCTACATCAATAACCCACTTCTTGTGATGGCCAAAATTAAACTGATTAAATCTTAGCGCAGCATAAAACGTATGACCATTCGGTACAATGGTCTGAAAATCAAGACTATAACTTATTGGCTCTATAGCTCCTAAGTCGATTTGACAACTAATAGTCGTTATTTTCCCACTTGAAGGCATTTTCGAGTTCCACCTTTTTTAGGGAAGTTCTAAATTAGTATTATCTTTCAAATGCCGTTGGAATGTAACCTTTTCATTTTTTTGGCCTGCAAACGGGACTTAGTACCTTTAAAGCGCTTTGAGATGGAATTAACCTTCTCTTGTTTGTGATTTTTTTATACCAGTACATTGACAAAAAGGTTGTCGCCTAACGACTGATGAGGTAATCGAGCTTCACCGCTATCCCGCTACTCGAGCATAAAAGAAAACCTTCAATTGGGTTCGCATTGGGTTCTGTGTGTAACCAACGAGTTTTAAAGGGAGGCTTTACTACTTCAGTCAGAAGGGACTAGACCACACATCGAGCCAGCGAGGTCACTGTGACAGGTGGCTATCTCATTAACTCAGCTCTCATTTAACATAAGAAAAAGAGGATCATGGGGGACCAACAGGCACCGATTGTGGAAGTTTTCTATATAGAGGGAGCAAGTACCTACAAGTAGGACAGTGTGCCTTTAAGAGATGGAGTCATATAGCTAATTTTTGTTGGTACCATCTTCAATGCTGCCAGGAAAGAATATGTCAGACATGTGCTGAAGTGGATTTTCCTGCAGATAAGTAGACACACGATTCCTGCCCAGCTGCAAACTAACGGCCACTTTCAAAGGGAAATATGCTTTTGTAATGAGAATTACTTTTCGGTACCACTCGTCTGATAATACGAGAAGAACACAGTGCTTACCTTTACAGGAGGCAAGCGGAAGGAAATGGAGCAAAATTTCCTGAAATATTAATCAAATTTACTCGACTAGGCATGATTGTGTGGGGCACTGATCTGAAATATAACATCATAAAGAACTGTACAAGAACAAATTCACTTTTTATTTTCGTGAGCCGGAACTAATCGGAAAAGTGTCAAATTGCAGGTTTTAGGTTGTCAAATTTTACTATTTTCACCAATTTAAAACTGCTATTATACAATGAATGTACATTTCTTGACACAATTAGGCTTTTGTATTCATAATCATCTCTTCGATTTTCACCTTGTTAGTTCAAATAAAAGTGAAATATTAACGATATTTCTTTGTGAAAAAAAATCACTACTCAAGCTTTCCAATGATATTGGAGGCTCCGAACCTCGGACATCAAAGGTAAACAGCACACCTGTAGATTCAATTATGCAACCTTAGAAAACGGCAGCTGCTTGAATTAATTTGTTAATATTAGTTGGCCTGGACTCCAGCTCTTTAAACTCCTTTGTCAGGATCTGTGGTGTATAACTTGAGTTCTTTCGTCCGTGCATATTGAATTCTAATTGGAGGAAATGTTCGGATGCCATTATTCTGACCTTTCTTTCTTCTAGATTCGAATGTTGTGAGTGTGTTAACCAAGCGTGACAATTCAACGTTGCATGCTAATTTGCCGACCCTTTTTCACCTGCAGATTTTGGATCTTATTAAAATTACATTAATTGTTTTCCTGATTGGGATGTTTTCCGTTTAATATAACCAGCCATGACCATTTTATGACGGTTCGTAAAATCGACGACGTACATACAGTCATCTTGATTGGAGATGATTGCAGATCAGAGTGCATAACGGTTTACCCTCCAGAAGCACCTCGCGATCTTAATAGTGCACGACTCTTCCAATTGTTCAACACGTGCTTCGTACATCACATAATTTATCAGTGGGACTGGAATTATTCCTCTGAAGATGGCTTGGTGCAGCAGCATAGTGGGATCTCCTTGTTTTCCAGTAGTCCTGATCCTGATAATGGAGTCCTGTTCTAAGATTGGTCTTGTCAAGGCTATGGGAATCCTCTTTGGACACCTCTCACGGTCCATTCAGATGAGTTCGACTGATCTGGGAATCGCGCTTGGTCTCTTCTATACAGTGGGCTTATTATCAAGTAATAATATTACACTTCATAACCGTTCTCTTATTATTCAATCGAGGATATTACATCGGTATATTTCATATAATTGTTTGATTTGATTTGATTTCTGCATTCATGTAAGTATACAGTTTTTCGATAACAATAATCATATAAAGCACAATAAGCATTTTCTTGACAACAAATCATATATAAGCAAATATAAGTTGTTATTACCAAAAAAAGAAATGATAAACTGTCACGAATCTTAAATTTCCTCCAACATTATACAATTATTTGCGGTAGAAGGACTGTCATTGTAAGCAGATTGCTTGATAATACGACAGTCCCAGACAAAAATTCATGAAATAGATTAACACATTAATTTATTAAGCAGAATGGATAGGAATTTTATTTTGATTTGATTTGATTTATTGGTTTCTGCATCTTTTTTTTTTCTTTTTCATCATACATTTTCATGAACGTAATATATTGAATGCATAATTAACATACATTAGATGCAGAAGGGCTACAGAAATAAGAAAAGTAGCTTGACGTGCCCGCAGCCCTCAACTTAGATACAACAATAAAAATATAAATAAAAAAAGAGTGTGACTTGCAGAGAAGAAAAGGAAAGGGGAGAGAAGGAGCGTTGGTAATAATACAATAAATCTCATACATCTGCTGATTGAATGCAGGTTCATTCATGAATGGATAAACGATGCTAGGTCATGGACGATTACACATCATTATTGAATATACAGTCAATGTACACACGAACATGAATACAGTAAAATTACACACAAAAGGATCAATACTTAGACAATAACATAATTTTAACTGCTTTCTTAAAATAATACAATGTCCTAAGGTTTCTTATTACAATGGGCAGAGAGTTCCAGATGTCTGGGCCGGCGTGTCTAATGGATTTGAGAGCCAATGCGGTTTTTGGATTTCTTAAATGGAATTTTTCAGTTTGCCTTGTAGGGTAAGAGTGGATGGTTTTATTCAAATTAAACAATGGGGGGGGGGGGGGAAGTATGAAGGTAGTAGACCATTTTTGTAAGCGAAACATGAAAAGTGCTATTTGTAGAATATTTATATCATCAGCTTTTAGAGTTTTTAGTTTTGAAAACAAGGGATTGGTGTGGTCGCGATAGGAAGAATCGGTAAATATACGCATGGCTTTCTTTTGTAACAGTAAAATGGCGTCAACGTTGCTTTTCGAATTTGCCCATATAATGTTACAATATAAAATATAAGGCAGTATTAATGAATTATATAACATAAACAAGATATTTGAAGGGACATAATGCTTCAATTTACAGAGAATACCAATATTACGTGAAATAGTATTAGAAATATATTGCACATGATTATTCCATCTCAGATTTTCATTGATCAAAACACCAAGGAATTTTGTGCTATCCCATTTTTCCAATAATTCACCATCCAAAGTAATTTCAATGTCAGGAATATCGTTATTTTTTTGTTTTGAAAGTATATATAGTTTGTTTTCTTTAAATTAAGAGACAGTTTATTACTTCTAAACCATTTTGATAATCATGGTTTTTGGCAAGACTACGAGCATTGGTATGAAATAGGCTGAATGACTGTTTATGATTCATAAAATTTGAATTAAATTCATGAGGAAGGTAATATTTACAAGCTATGGCATCGTGTATACCTGGGTTTATCTCTTCATCATCAACCATCGTTATATAATATTGTACCTATGTCGTCCATGACCTGACACATATTATGCAATAGTGAGATTAATATTACCAACAAAGGAGGAGATAGAAAGAGAAAGATGCAAGTCAAAGAGGATGTACCAGCTGAGGTAATTGCAAATACAAATATTAATGTGGAAGCAATGTGGTATATTGATGAAGGCTGACTCTCATACAAAATGCTTATCTGACCATTATAAAATTCCTCAGATCCCTGAGTTTCATGGGGCTCAGCGACCTGGATCCCACGTCAATGTATAAATAGTGAGTTGAGTTGAGTTTATTTTATTTATACACAGTAAAAGCCCGAAACAGTTCGCAGACTGGTTTCAATCAGGGCCGTGTTGATAAAAAACAACATAATCATGACATATAAACAAAAGGAATATAACACTGACAAATTTACAACCATAAGACTACTACAATATATAGAAAATAAGCTAAAAATACTTTAGTTAATTTACACTATATTGATAGGCCCAAAAGATAAACAATTGAAATAAGTTATGATCATCATAATCTGTTGGCATATATATATATATTAAAAACAAATAGAAGTATAACAAGATATTAAATAAGTTAGGACCATATTTATGCATTTATGTTAAATATTAAATAAAAAGTAAACTTTAAAACAAAAAACAAAAGAAAACACAAATAGGCCTACATGTAAAAGTTATATATTACACATATTATACTTATGAAATTAAGACAAATGCGTATTCCATATTGTGTAGAAGTAAAATGAAGTATGGAATAATAATAAATACTTATGAGCATATGAATATGGATCATTTAAATATTTCATATATAATTTGTTTTTGTTTTTAAAGAGACAGAAACTGATATCGTATTGCATAAATCATATTACACACAATTAGACATTTAAAACAAAAAATGGGTTTCATATTGCGTAGGAGTAATATAACATAAATAAGAATGATAAATAGATTAACATTATAAAGATATGTATACAAATAAAAAGCCTTAAAAACAAACAAAAACACAGCTCACTAGACTAATAAGTTAGCCCCTCCCCATCACACTTATTTCGTATTTCGTCAGCTTTGCCTTAAAAATGTTTAACTATTTAGCACCTTGTACATCATGTGGAAAGTTATTTCATGTTAAGGCCCCTCTATATTTAAAAGATCTTTTCATAGCCTCAGTCTTTTGTCTTATTGTTTTCACATTATACAAACTTGACCGTGTATTGTATGTATGGTCAGCAAATATAAACCTTTCTATTAAATATTCAGGAGCTTGTTTTGAGACAATCTTATACATCATAATTGCTACATTATTTGTTCTATTATTGTCAAGTGTATTCCAATTTAGTCTTGTTAAATTTTCATCTGATGAGGAATACCAAGAGGACCTATTAATTATTCGTGCTGCTCTATTCTGAATTTTGGGTAATTTGTTTTTCTGTGTACTTCCACATCCGCCCCATACTACATCACAATAATTTAAGTGAGGACAATACTAGTGAGTTATAAACCAATTTCATTTCATATTAATTTACTATATTTATTATAGATTTGAGCATATATAATCCGTTACTTGCTTTTTTATGAATAGTACTAATATGTTCCTGCCATCACCTTTCATCTAAAATTACGCCAAGGAATCTACACTTACTAACTCGAGTTAACAAAGTATTATCTATAGTAATGTTTAAATTAGTATATTTAACTAGACGTTGTTTCGTACCGAATAAAATATATTACGTTTTCTTTATATTCAAATTTAGTTTGTTTTGTATCAACCACTTTTTAACATATTCTACATGTAGATCTTCATTTATCTTCTTACTTAATTCTATAGTACCATTTGCCGAACAATATTACCGTAGCATCAGCATACATGCTTACTTTACAGAGGGTGAGGCCACGTGACAAATCATTAACATGCAATATAAAAAGTAGGGGTCCTAAAATGGATTCTTGGGGGATTCCACATTTAACTGGCAAAAAATCTGACATTATACCGTTAACAGATGTAGATTGTACTCGACCATGTAAATAGTTCGAAACTATAGCTGTGATGGTTCATCCAACCCGTACATACATAATTTTCTCCATGTTAGCACATAGTCAACGGTATCAAAAGCCTTTTTTTTTTTTTTTATAGATCTAGCAGTGACCTGCCAGAGTCATAAATAAAGAATCAAAATATCCCCATCTGACCGTAATTAAATGCCCCTTGACCCCTTCGTGGCTTTGCCTTTAACCCCACGCCAATTTGCACTATGCTCTACCTGATCGTAAATACTTAATTAGCCTCTCCAACCTCCTTTGAATAACGTTCATAGGGGCCTGCATGTAAGAATGGTGGTGATGCGGATTTTTTTCCTCCTGCTTAGTCGATCCTTCACGTCTGCCCCCCCCCCTTCTATTGAAAAATCCTGACTACGCCTGTGGGGGTAATAAAGTATTATCGCATGGCCCTCATGAAGAAAAGTATTAAGGCTTCCTTTGATCAATTATGATCATCATTATCACCATTATATTACTTGCACTACAGCGATGGCACCTTACTATAAATTGCATTATTTATTTTTTCTTCATACAGTTAAATTTGTAAAATTCTCTTCTGCCATATTCTGTCTTTTCATTGCAGCTCCCTTCGTGGCTTCTGTCATCACTCGAACCTCCCATCCTCGTCTTCTCTTAATTTTTGGTGCCGCTATGGGGAGTACTCCCATCATCGTTGCGTCTATGGCCACATGCAATTTGCATTTATTCATCGCCTTAGCAGTATCTGGTAATTTGTTTTGTTTATTAAATTATGTATGAAGTTACATAGGCTTTTGACAAGGTCTCGTGACTTGAGATTTTAAGGCCAAGTCCACTCCAAAAATAATTTTCTTTCAATAGAAGCAGAAAATCCAGACAAAGCAATCAAAAACAGTTTGAGCAAAATAGGATATCTCATCAGAAAGTTATGAATTTTTGAAAAAGTATGTAAAACTATAGAACAATGAAAATCACTACACACATTGCCAATTTGGTTATCAGTTTGTGAAGTCATGTCCTCAGTATTTATCAATTGCTTTATAATAATAATTATAATAATAATAGTGGGTTCTTGTATAGCGCTCATGTCAGTCAGTTTAATCCCGTTAATTTCTCTTTTTATCCCCCAAAACTTGATTTCCACATGCCTTTGCCCAGGTTATATGATTCGTATCATATTGCGTGCATGAGATTGCATGATGAACTTTGAAGAATTTATACTATTTTCTGAATTTTGTATATTCATAATTATTGATTTTTATCTAAATAGTTTATCCAAAGTCACATTTTTCATGATTCAACCGAAAAAAATTACTCTATATTATTGCATCCACACAAAAATATATTATTCTAAGGGGGAAATAGGAAATTTATATTATCAATATAAAGAAAACAATTAGTGGATAGTGAAGACTCATGAGTGAATTTCCAATTTGTCTTGTGATTTAGTTTTGGAGTGGACTTTAACTGAAGCTGCCGCTAAAAGATTAATCGCGGGGCCGCGGGAGTTGGGAGAACGCGATAGCGGGCGGCGTTAATCACTCGCTCGCGCACACACTCGGGTTATACATTGCTGTTGTTGTTGTTGTCTCATTTTATTTTATTGAAAAATGTATATGCTACGTTGCATTATTTTTGCGCGATTTATCGCATGCTAATCTTGTCTAAATTTGCTACGTGGAATATTAAACCTTGTTCTGGCAGCGCTGCCACGTCGGTTAAACCTGAGACACGAGATATTGTAAAAAGGCTTAACATTGTAACAATGTCTTTCTTTTCGTCATATCAACATTTATCCTTTAGAAAAAGACTGCTACTTTTTTTATTTTTTGACGTCTTCACGCGAAAAACTCTCTTATGCAAAGCAGTTTTTATGAACTGAAGTGACTATACCCTGTATAAACAACATAGAAAACATAAATATATATGAATATTAAAACTTCCTTGCATTACTGCAGAGACTTTCGAGGAATTCTGAAGTCAAAGAACAATACCTCATAGTGTAAACTCAGACTTTGACGCTCGTTTGTTTTTTATTATTTTGTTGATGTTGGTTCTTTTTTTCGTGGTTTGTTTTGTTTTGTTTTGTTTTGTTTTGATACTTTCATTATCAAAACTCATTTATCACAGGAGCTGGATACTGCGCTTTGCGTATGACCTGCATCACTGCCCTCCACATGCTTGCCGGTGAGAACTTCAACCTCTTGTTCAGCCTATCGACTTGCGGATACGCTGTAGGAATGGTTCTATTCCCTTTCTTGGCAGATGAACTGCTGAGGGCGTATGATTGGCGAGGGGTTCTGCTGATCCTCGGAGGTCTCATGTTAAACATCATTCCCTGTGCCTTAGCCATTCGGATAACACCAGAGGACTTCACGCCAAGAGATGATGAGGGGTTGCAGAGACGTCGTGAACAAGTGGAATCCGATACGATCTCGATTGCAGGAAGTGACGTCAGGAGCTGTTCGGACGCAGAAAGAGACAATGACCGTGATGATGCCGTCAAAGATACTGACATGACTCCGCTCTTGACCTCTTCAGCTAGACACGATAGGTACGTGAGAATTGATGCGGATCATCAATCCCCAGACAATGAAATACCTCACAAGAATCGCCTGGCATACATAAACGGTATTCCCGCCAAGATTTCATCGTGGTTTCGTAGTATGGGATTCTATGATGACCCCTTTTCTCTATTCATTTTCCTATCCATTGACACGCTCTTTTTCGTATACAATGGATGGCACGACTTTCTTCTTCCACATGCCCTTCAACGAGGAATCTCTCAACATAATACAATCATCATCACCTTCGTTGCTGCTGTTGGAAACCTCTCTATTCGACTCATCATCGCTTGCCTAACCCACAATCTGGTTGACCCAGTCAACATTTACCTCGTTTTAACCATCGTAAACATCATTTCGTTGACATGTGATGCATTCCTTCCTCATTATTACGTCATGCTGGTGACGTCATTTTGTTCAGTGGCTGCCATTGCTGGGAGAGCCGTGCTGGGAATTCTAATTATCAGGAACCGAGTCTCACCCGAAAATGTTCCCATGGCCTTAAGTGTGAACAATCTCGTGGAAGCTTCCGGATTTTTTCTCGGTGGATATTTATCAGGTATGAAATCACAATTTTCTCCTTCATAGACAGTTTTCCAGAGAGTATAAAACAATAAAGCTGACTCGAACGGTATAGCCCCCGGGGGCGTTAATTTTTTATGCGGCACAGATTGGGGTTAGGTGCTTGTTGAGCCTATGGGAAAGTTTAGGGTTAGGGTTAGGGTTAGGGTTAGGGTTAAATCAAGACCTCTTTTTAAAAAAAGCCCTAATCTGTGCCGCAGAAAAAAATAACGCCCCCCCCCCCCCGGGGGATACTCAGATTTGGGTTGGACGGGAGTGTGCCGCTCAAGCTTCGAAACCCCTACCCATTATTAGGGTTAATTTGGGGACATTTTTCACAATTTTCGGGTGTTTTTCGGGTATTTGAATGGCAAGCACCCGAAAATTTTGAAAATTTAAAAAAAACGGACCCATTTTAAACGGTATGTTGGTTAAAAGTAGGACTCGTGTTTAGGGATTTGTTTGTGAAAAGTGGCCCATTACGTACAGCGACACACCCCGTATGTCAGATATAGCCAGATAACGACTTATTAACAATATTTTAATGGTAAATCAGCCATGATTGTAATTTTATACAAATTCTTAATTCTTCTATTCACTTTATTAAACAAGAAAATGCAAGCTCCATCATTAACAAATTGAGAAATGAAATTTTAGTAATTCAATAACAAAGAAATAAAAAGTTCTCCCTCAAGATTGAGTTTCAGACTTCATCACCTTAATATTCATCTTGGTCAAAATTTCATTGTGATTTTCGTTTTCCAAGTTTTACCCCCCAAAACGCTTCGGTATCGTGTTTCGTAAGTTCACATTTTACTTCAACCTGAGAAAGAAAATAATTTGTTTCTAACAATAGTACGTTTTAGAATAAATATTTCAGATTAGCAGAAGATGAATCCCAAACAAAATACTAAATTTTGTTGGGGGTAAACATGGGAAGCATAAAACCAAAACTATTTAGTTTTGGAGTAATGATCATGTGGAATTTTTATCATGGAGTTCACGGGATTTTTATGAACCGTATGAGAAGATTTTCATAATAATTAGAGTTTCTTTACAAAAATGCACAATAATTCTCTCTCTCTCTCTCTTTCCATTCCCATCTCTCTCCCCTCTCTCTCTTTCCATCCCCATCTCTCTCTTTCTCTCTCTCTTTTCTCTTTGTTTTTCTCTCTTTTTTTATCACTTCCTTCTTTTTCTCTCCTCTGCCTACATTGCCCTATTTCTCATTCTAAATTGTCTTTCAATACAGGGTTCGTGGCTGACAAGTTTTCATCATATGACGCAACATTCAAACTCCTCGCCTTGGTCGATGTCCTGACCTTCATTTTTATGTTGTTTCCTAAAATAGTGAAGAAACCTAAAATGTCCTCTGACGTAGAGACATAAGAGTTGCATTTACACTGCAACCCATCAGGCACGTAGCCACGGGGGGGGGGGGGGGGGGGGCACGTGCCCCCAACAAATTTCCAAGATCGGTTGAACTTTTTAGACCCCTCCCCAGGACGTCGATCAATTACAAGTATGTGCCCCCCCCCCCCCGAAAAAAAAAAATCAAAAAAAAAAAAAAATCAAAAAAAAAAAATAATCAAAAATCAAACACTGGCTACGGGCCTGCAACCCATAATCGTCGACTTTTCTCTCATTCCGGTGTTTCAACTACCGGCAAACCGGCAAACGCAACGAAAAATCGAAATCGAAAAATTTACCTCTGGAGTGTGGTTTTTTAAAACGCCTGCCGTTTCATCGATTTTTGCAGTGTAAATGTCAACTTCTGAAAGATACCGATTTGTGCTCATAAATGCGCCTCTCCTCGCTTCCGTGTTAACACATACATGGCAACGCCGAGTCACGCATGCGCACTGCTCTTCCAAAAAAATATCGGTATGAGCAAATTTGATGGTTTTTATTATCGTTTTTTCTGTAGTGTAAATGGTAGACCCCAAAATTGGGATGTGTAAATGGGCATGGCTTAGGGTGCATGTGGGCCTATTATATTTCAGGTGAGACATGCAGTAGTTATACAGTAGGTTTGCGGCGGGTGCACCATGTGAGAGAGAGAGAGAGAAAGAGAGAGGGTTGAGGAGTCCTGAAAAGGACTCTGACATCACAATGCAAGCCGACACTTACAAGCAGCATCTAATGCAGTAGTTAGTATGTTAATTTGTGTCACTCCTGGTTATTGTTATCTTTACTTCTACACTCAATTATCTATGTTACACTATAGATTTATTTGAAATGTGTTATCCAATGCATACACAAATTAAGAATGATCCTATATGTTTGGATTGAAATCAATAAAGTTTGAATTCGAATTTGAATTTGAATTTGTATCATTTGTATTATCAGTCTGGACAATAGACTACAGTTCTCAACATAGATTATGACATTGAATCCTGAATCATGACGCAGTTTTGTTCTAATAAAGACACCTGTAAATAATAACCTCCAAGCCTCCGTACCATGATTTCTAAATTAGAACCATAACCAAAGTATAATAATTTTAAACTTTGCTCAGTTTAGTATCTATAAACACTATATAACAGAATGTTTTGGAAGTGAAAAGCTCAGGAATATACATGCTGTATATTATTTTGATAACAGAACTAAAGGTAGAAATTCGCACCTATCACGATATGATATATGTAATCAAAAGAAATTTGATACTAACGAAGTAACACAAATATTTTCATTATTTTAGTTAGTGATTATGTCAAATTAGTTTCATGTTTTGTACTATATAATTATGATATGATACAATAATTATGAATTATGAATTATGAATTATGAATTATGTCGTAAATAACTGTTATTTTATGATATGAACAAATAAAATCCCTCGAGAGAGGATAAATAAAAGGTAAACAAAACATGTTTTTGGATGATCTTGAGTTCCTCCTTGATAACATCAATGTCATAAATAAAACCTGTGTATATCATGGGTGACTTCAATATTGACCTACTAACAAAAGACATTAAAGCAAATAGTTTCTGCAATTTATTATATGCCAATGCCTTCAGACCTATTATCTTTTCTTTCTTTTCCTTTCTTTCCTAACTCTCCTTCTTCTTATTCTTTTTTCTCTTTCTTTCTTCTCTTTTCTTTCCTTTCGTGTCCTTTTCTTTCCCTTTCATTTTCCCCTCCCCCTTGTCTCATTTTTCCCGACAGTAGCGCAATTTTACCGACAATATCCTGACAAGTGGGGGGGGGGGGGGGGCCCTGGTTTGTATCCCATTATTCTTTTAAAAGAAATGCAATGCCACATGCTCTCGCACCTCTCTGCTATCATTGTTTAATTCCCTTTCATTTGTTTTCCTTTAACTCACAACAATTCCCTTTCCCCCTTTTTTCCATCTCTTTTTTTGTTCTTCTTGTGCTTTTTTTTTTTTTTTTTGGGGGGGGGGGGGGGGGTTACACGTCTGACAAGAGGGACCCCATATTATGCATACGGCAAATATGCGTGCCCCCCCCCCCTTCCCGGTAAAAATACACCTTCTTATACTATTGCCCCCTTTCTTTCTTTTCCCTTCTCATTATTGTCCTTTCCCCCTTCTCTCTTCTCCGCCTTTTCTCTCCTCTCTCTCTTCCCCTTTCTTCCTTCCTCCCTCTTTCTCTCTTCCCCTTTCTTTCTTTCCCTTCCTTTTTCTCCCTTTTTCTTTCCCCCTCCCCCCATTATTTACCGGGGGGCACGTGCCCCTCTGAATCCGACACTGAGGTTAAGTTTTTCATGTTGACGCCGCCGTCACCGGAAAAGCGGCTTTTTGCTATACAAAAACCCAGCTGGTCATATTTTGATGGAAAAGGTACTCTAAGAAAATCCTGGATCCATTTGTAGATCTTGAAAAAAGAAGCATTCAAAGGCAGAATGAACCATTCACAATTTAATGCTAGTTTGAGTGGTGCATAATATGTCTAACAGAACAAGAAAATTAAGTATAGTTTGCAGAGATCGACAGAGAACAAAGAATAAGAAAGAAGCACTTTTCCCCCATACATCTTAATGATACGGGAAACCTCCTTTAGTGCATGTACAAGCATTCCTGATGTCATATAAGTTACGGTTCTTTCCCATTTAGCAAAATAATCTGCACCCAAATTGTACACCTTTCCTCCATTCTTGCAATTTTATTTCCTCACCAAAGATTAAGTTACCCATAAAATATTATGTAGGCCCTACCATGAAAAATATATACTCGTTTGATCTAATGATTTTCAAAGGGGATATATCTGTACGATTTATTGTGTACTAATCAAAGGCGAGAGTTCCCACTGTACATGTATAACAATGACATCCATTATTATCTCTGCATTTCAAATAGATTCCAGTCACTAGAGAGATAACGTTCTTTTTTTATATTCTTTATTTTCAGAAACTGTCACTATTCTGTTTCTATTTCACAGATTTACCACTTTTTCCCACTCAAGTTCAATTTCCAAATTCCCTTGACTTTGCTGATCTCTGAATCAACTATAGTTATTTAATCTAAAACTATACAGACTGTAAAAATGAAAGTACATTGTGTTTATTTTGTTGTCATTTATTCAATACATTTATGAAAATTGTACACCATAGTTCTTTTGAAAAAGAACATTCACAGTAATGCTACAGTATATACAATGTTTGATCACTGGAGAAGGGTCCACAACATGCATCAGCATCAAATACCAGAGCATGTAGCCTACTATATTAACAACTGAAAGTAACATCTAAGTGTAGAGAATACACCTTTACTGACATCTGGGACCCGTTTAACAAATCTTGTCATCAGTGACAAATGACAGTTTTTGTTACAAGCTACTGAAATCCTTGCTTCTGATTGGTTATCAGCAGATTTGTCACTGAATTTTGTCATGTGTCATTAAAAAAAGGCTTTGTGAAACGGATACCTGGAGCTAGAATGAGGACGAGCCTGGAAATGTAATCATACACACTTTTAAATGTTATTACAGAGTACCAGAGAGTACAGTTATCTTCAAATAGAATCCTCACAAATTATCGATACCATCCATATTATTATATGACTTCAGCTGAAAAGTAACAGGGGGAGAGTCCATATTTGTCCATTTAAAAAAAAAAAAAATCCTCTCAAACTTTCATTCCAGAGCGCCGGAAGATCAATGTTATACAGGTGCTTAAAGGTAAAGATCAGTTCTGGTCGTGCGATTGCGTTGTGAAAGAAACGTTGTGGAATCGATCAAAAAAGGATGATCATCTAGCATATAAGTATTGGTGTGTACTGCAAGGTTCTGCAATCATCAAAATGATAAGAAATTTGGCCCAGTCTTGGTAAAGTTACAAGCACTGTACACAGAAAGATGTATATATATGGGACTACGCGACACATGCACAATATCTATCAGGTCCAAATATATATAATAATTTACCAAATTAGTAGGCGGTTTCCCGGCAAAATTGTATCATCACGTATTACCGTAGTCAAAAGATATTCTTTCACATGATTGGTAAAAAGAGCTTCCATTTCAATTTATAAGAGAGGGGGGCGTTTTCAAAACTGGTCTTTACCTTTAATAGAGCAAGCAGACTCCAATCTCTCTCCTCTTGATCTTCATTGTCAACAAATATAACTATATTTCTTTTGTTGCAATGTCCTCAATGCCAATATTTATAATACTGTATCATTGATTTTTATCATCAAAAGATAATTTGGCTGGTTCCATCTTTTTAAATTTTCTACAGTTTTCTTCCTTTTCACTCAATGACTGAGTACCGGTAAGAAAAGGAATTACATGACTTTAATGTCAACTTATACATGTATTTTAATTGTATTATTAATGTATTACGATAAAATTAATACCATAATGTACTACAATATAATCAATATTATAATGCGGTACTGTACATCATCCTTTGCCTTCATAGAGGAATTAATCTGTAAGAATCTGTCAGCACGAAATTGTATTTTATCATAATTGCATTTACTTTTAATTTTATTATTAATGTATTACATTATAATTAATACTATAATGCACTACATTGTGATCAATATCATAATGCAGTACTGTACATCATCCTTTGCTTTTATAGAAAAATTATTCTGTAAGAATCTATTTACTGTAAAAATTACATTTTCAGGCAACTCACTGCCTGGATTTGAGAAACATGTAATGGTTGTCTGAATATCAAAACATAACAAATCTGCAGGGGGGGGGGGGGGGGGGGGTGCAGCTTCCTCAGTACAAATATGACTTTATCTACAATAATTATGATTTTATGCGATTTTCAAACCTTTCAAAAACACGACCGCCCCTACTATAAATACAGGTACACATTATCAAATACATTTTAAAGGAAACCTCAAACCAAAAAATAACTCTCCTTATTCTGAGACATTTATTATATTCTTGCCCATTAATCTGCAAGATTCCACACCAAAGTGTATGAGAGAGGCATACAGCAAGAATAATGTACAGTTTCTTAGCATGACATGGGCATCGCCCTTTTCTTGATAACGTGACATACATACTATCAAGTAAATGTATTCAAACTTATGGATGCTTCCTTCCCAGGTATGTGTGGTGATGAAGCATTTCATTCACCTGCTATTATCCTTTGTACTACAATTGCCAGAACGCAAATATAGCATATAAATAATTTGATGCTCTTCTGGGGTGAGGGTTTCTCATAAATGCTATATTTTAGTATTTAAAAAAGAATAAGTTACAATTGTTTTCCTGTTATATATTTTCACCAAATATAATCTATATCTTCACAGCTATGATTTTTCCTCAATGAAAAATAAAGGTTTTATTATTGATTTAAAAAAGTCTTTCAAACTAAAGCTTGGTGCATGATACGTGTACAACTTCAATTGGTACGTCACATTTTCAAGAAAATGGCTGCGACCATGTCATGTTAAAAGGCATCACATCATGTCAAGAATATCTTCATTTATATATCTCTTGTACATAAGGCAGGAATACATCTCATTTTCCAGAATACCGACACTTATTCTTTGGGGTGAAGTTTCCTTAAAGTTCTATCTATTAACTATAAAATAACTGTAAAACTTGTCAATATCTTGGAAGGCTTAGAAAAGGCAAATAAATCTTGCAAACGTAAAGCAAAATAGCTTGTCATCTGAATTTGGAATGTTCATTGAAAATGGGAACTAAGGAAAACAAAAATAGTGATTTTAGATGAAGTACAATGAACATTACCGACTTGTTTTAGTTACCAATGCATCTCCTTTTAAACCGTCTAAGTGAAATGTCTGGCATGTCTTTTCCTGGTGGCTTTTTACATTATTAGGAACTAACTAGCCAAAAAGCATTCACCTTTTACCTATCCGACATTTAACAAGCCACTGATTGCTATAAGTGTTGTGAGACCCTCCACCAGTAGTCCAGTAAAGGCTCGTTCAGATATGATGCGGCAAAAACATGGCTTTTTTTATAATGATGTAAAGTGCACCTCAGGATTTTGGTTGAATGAAATAAACCACCAGCAGAGGATATGCTTGTGGTAGATAAGGACTTAAAGGGTAAACTTGGATAAATCTGGATCCTTGCTAGCCTTGTAACTCAGACACAATGGCTGCAATTGCTCTATCTGTTGCTTCTTGATCGGCACCGGGATATTCCACAATGACAACGCCTTCAGAATCCATAACCTCGATCTGAATACTTTCAGGAATGAAATCCTGGACAGTGTCGGGAACTGTTTGTGCAGGCAATGCATGCTCTTTGAGGTGGTGGCTTTTCAAGGCGTCGGTAGTCCCTAAGACCTCGTGGCAATAGTTGCACTTGTAGGTCTTGTTGTGGACGCGCATGTGCTGCAGCAAGAGCCGCTCTTCAGGGAACGAACATGTGCACTTCTCGCAGACGAAGTCCTTGAGGTGCTCACTGTGGACCTTGGCGTGGGCCAGTAGGCGTCGCCGCGAATTGAACTGCTTCTCGCAAACACCGCACGTGAAATGGAGCTCCTGGTTGTGTTCCTCCTGCATGTGGACGGCCAGGTTGGAGCGACCCTTGAACTCTACGAAGCAGATGTCGCATTTGCTCCTCTTGTTTGTGTGCGTTCTCTTGTGGAGCCGTAGCGACCCTGAATGCTTGTAGGTCTTTCCGCAATCCTCGCAGAAATACGTTGGAGCGCCCTCGTGTGTCTCCACATGCTTTCTCATCATACTCCGAGCCCAGAACCTCTTGGTGCAACCCGGGTACGTGCAAGGAAATTTCTTGTCGTGGATTTTCTTGTGCATTGTCAAGTTCATCCTGGACCAAAACACATTGCCACAGATATCACAGACAAAGGAGTTGTCCATTGATCGTCCTTGATGGCCTGGATGGACTTTGTTCATATGCCTTGTGTAAGTGCCTTTATTGATGAATGTAGCATTGCAGAGATCACACACCATAACCGTGAGAGCCCTATTCTGATGGTCCGTGGCGCCACTGGATAAGAATGGCTTTTCAAATGAAATCTCTTGTACAGTCGTTTGGCACCCCTGAAAGTGCAATGGAAATTTCTCATATTTCTTCATGTGATAATTCAAGGATGGCTTCTCCACAAAGTTTCTGCCACACCCGGGGCACCTGTACTGCCCCATGTGACCTGCAAGATGGTAGTTGTACTTCCCCCGGTCGTGAAATCGCCTCGGGCACCACGGACAACGGAAGACCCCCGGTCTGTGTTTCTCCAGACTGTGCGTCGCCAGGGCCTGCATGTTTGGCAGGGTGGTCCCGCATTCTTTGCATGTGATGCTCGCATGTGCTTTGGCATAGTGATTCCCCATGTGGCTGCTGTGGTAGAACTGCTCGTTGCATTCGTAGCAGGTGGAGACGACTCTGGAATTGGGGTATTTTCTAGGGGTGGACTTGCCAGGATCGCAATCCACATCCTGAGGTCGTCTATTTCTTGAAAGGATTCGCTCACCAAGATCTTTCAATTCCTCCATCCTCATATTTTCCCACAGCAGAATACCCTCCCGGCATATATCACACTTGATCCCTGGGTTACCACAGTGAGCTCGCATGTGCCTCTCAAAGGTGATTTCATCAAAGACATAGGACTCACAAAATTCGCATTTGATGATTTCACTCTCTGCATTCTCGAGGGAACGCTCCGACTGATCTTGCTGCTCATCCAAACCCTGGCTTATCTGTTCATTGGGTACTTCATCTCGACATTCATCAGACCCGTTCACCTCAGCATCCTTCTCTTGTTCTTTCATCAGCTCCCTGGCTTTCTCTGCAGCCTCCCTGCTGGGAAAGATATTGTGTGCTTCAGCGAGATGCTTCCGACAGGTGACTCTGTTAATGCAGTGCAGATGGCAAACAACACAAAATGGCCGCAGTTTCTTCACTTCCCGTGGTTCACCATTCTCATCCAACTTCTGCTTTTTGCGCTCGCGCTCTTCATTCTCCTTGATAATATGCTCTGCATTGTGCAAAGTGTACTTCTCTTTCCGCTTTTTCTTTTTTTTCTTCTTCTGCTTCTTTCCAGCCACCTGGACATTGCGGGTAGAAGTCTTTGTGGAAACTGTAGCCTCTTTGGTGTTGGGTTGGTCCAAATCCTCTTCTGTCGCCGTGTTCTGCTCTGGCATCTCTTCTTGACTTGCCATTTGTGTGAGAATCAGTTCAACGCGGTCCTCTGGATCAGAAGTGTTAGTAATCCCACTGGATGAAATAGGTCTCAGAAATTCCTTCTGTGCACCATCTCCATCCAGTGCTGCATCTGAAGTTACTTCTGGCGCACCATCATCCATGGTTTCCTGCAGAAAATAGAAAGAAAAATAATTCTTTGTTGTGATTCTGTAACTGTACACTCTAAGTATTTTTGACCTTCATTATCGTCACACCTTTTCACCCTTGTTTTGTATTATCTGACTATGCTAGTGTACAGTGTCCATATTACAACCATTAAATGACATTTGTACATTATATAAGCATTATGTTGTATGGTGCTTAGAAATTATTTTGTACAAAGAATTTCAATTTATCAAAATCGTTTTCATTGTCATCATCATTCTATGTAAACACTCATGTAAGTAATGACAAGTAATGACCTTTGACCTTGTTACCTAAAAGACTAATCACATAATTGGTGATACTTGATAACCCTTATGTTCAAGTTTCATTGAATAAGATCTTAAACTTACAAAATTATATTAAAAAATCACACAACAGGGTTTTTTATTTTCAAAACAAATTCCATCATATGCAGTATATCCAAACATTATATACAAATAATTAAATAATAATTTCCATACATAATGGCTTAACACAGATAATAATCATCACAACCAAAAAATTTCTGGCAGATAAAAACAAAATGTTTTTGATGTTGACGCTGCCGCCGCGGTCACCGGAAAAGCGGCGCCTATGTCTCGCTTTTTGCTATGCAGACGAGACAAAAACTAACTGACACTGATCCGAATACACTTAATTCTGCATAACTTGAAAGTTGCACAAGTCAAAGTGTCCCTACGTCAGATCAATTATTTGGACAAAACAATGCAAAATATGTGTTATGTACATTTCCTAAGTTTAATTTTGCATAAGTCTAAGCAGGGCTTGCCCTTAACTTTTTTTTGAGGTGGCCAGCAGGGCCACTTGGGTAGGAGATCTGGGTGGCCAAATGGATTTTCAGGTGGCCCCACTTTTATGCGTTATTAAATAATGCAAATGTTTAATAAAAAAATGCATAAATTATACGTGTTAAAAGCAGCATGAGCTGCATTTAATAATGAAAGGTGAGTGACTCTTTAGACTCTCATTCCAAATCCTCTCTCTTTGTTTCTATACTTCTGTCTCAACTTCACTTCAATGTTTTTCTCCCTTTCTCCTTGACTATCATGCATCACAAGGACCCCCTCCCCCTTAAGTTAGGATTGTACAGGGCACACAAGGCGCCAAACTTCTGCTTTTCTTTGAGCTCCAAGTTCTGTTGGAAGATATAAAATTGATTGTATATTTACGTTGTACTTCTATTCTGAACTGAATAAATGGTATTTTTGTAATTTATTATTTTGATATTTTCTGGTTATTCTGGATTGGATAATCAGTCAATAATCATGCAAAAATACATGCAGTTAAAGAGGACCACACACGGAAAGATTAGCACCCAGTCATTCAAAATAATTTAAGTCGGAATTTCTTCTTTTGTTCTTTTTTTCTTCAAGACAACATTTTATTGCACTGCATGTTTTCTTAGCATGGACAGTGAAGAACATGCATGTAATTATATATGGGCTACCCGCCCTTGAGTCAGTTACCTATAAGAACAAACTGAAACAACTAAATAAATTAGGATGGCTGCAAATTGCCTTTTCGGTTTTGGCAAGGTACTTTCAAGGTGTTACCCTGTAAATCAAGTGATTAAATGCTTCTCTGTACACCAAGAAACAAACACAAACACATGCCAAGTAGCACCAGTCCTGTGGAAGAATAAGTTTTGGCAAAAAGCTAAATAAATATAAATACATGTATGTAAATATATTAACAACACATTTTTTTTTTTGTACAATAGCATGAAAGGCAGGTTAACTTGCAGATGATCGTTTTGATTGCCAAAAATAAATTAGATGCTGAGTGACTAAACATTTAAACTCAACTAAAGTTACCTCATTCAAGAACAAACTGAAACAGCTAAATAAATTGTAAGGCTGTAAATTGCCTTTTCGGTTTTTGGCAAGGTACATGTACTTTCAAGGTATTGCCAGTAACCCTGTTACTAAAAATGCATTCAGTCAAGTGATTAAATGCTTCTCTGTACAACAATAAACAAACATGGACTAAAAGGAGCACCAGTCCTGTGGAAGAATAAGTTTTGGTAAAAAGCTATTATAGGAAAATATAAATATGTAATATATCAACAACACATCTTTTTTTTTGTACATGAAAGGCGCTTTCGTCGTGTCTCTTGATGGAATACAGTTTAAAAGTACTGCATCCGTCAAAGAAGATATTCCTTCCTGTCCCGGGTTTTCCAGTCATATTGGTTTCCCGACAAATGCGGCAAACCATGACGCCGTTGTCGTCGTCGTATGACAACCACTTGAAATCTCGTTCCCATTCTTTTCGGTACGTGCGTTTCCTTTACTCATTCTCGTACTCTTCCCTTGCTTCCCTTTTTCTTTTGTCCCGATCTTCTTTAGGGTTAGACACATTAAGGAATCGCCACATCTTTAGAAGACTTACTTTTAGATCATTCTGATCGACTTTTGCTCAGGTAGAAAACAAACGCGCACATGTACAAGTTGTACAGCGGATAACGAAGCCTGTACATGTATTAGCACGTGGAGGACCATTTAAAACTAATATTTGCATCTCGTTCCGTACATTTCAACCAAGTGATTTACTACTGATGATCGATGATAAATTTCATATTATTTATTATTGTATTATTATTCATATTATCTGTTTAGAAATTGGTTGACATTGGGAAGGAAACCAATAAAGAATCAAACCGGCAACTCCTAAAAAGATCCAAATATTATTCTGAAAGTAGGCCAATTGAAATAAATTAATGAATTTTTTTCTCAAGACTCAAATATATATTTTTCTAATTTCTATATAATAGCCGCCTATTTTATAACGGTAGACTTTTGATAAGTATTGTAAGACTATATCTTGAATCTTCTACGTAACAATACCAGAGTATACTATTGCCTTTCCCTGATCTAGTGTTATTAAACAAGGTGGTAGGACCTCCACATCAATTGTTTCAGAAAAAGGAAAGTCACGATAAACAAAACTTTTTTTTTTTACTTGGCCTTATCGGCAATCGTAAAAGTCTCGTAAACAAACTGTCAGAGACGGGGCTGCGTTACCTCGATCCGTCTATCGCTCTCTCTTATGCCTGAATCACATTTCCTCTACAGAGCCCGTACGATGTTTAAAAACAGCCGTTTAAACCAATTTCGTACGAACCACACCGTACGAAATTGGTCGAAACGGCTGTTTTTAAACATCGTACGGGCTCCGTAGAGCTAGAGGAAATGTGATTCAGGCATTACTGCTCAAATAATTTACGCGTCAGTGGACAGGGATACCTCGCATACATGTTATGTACAGGACACAAGATCAGATTTTAGCAAATTATTTGCCATTTGTTTTCCATCAAAATTCATGGCCCTGAATTTTTTTAATTATTTAGGCCTTATATATATTTAGTTAAAAAGGTCCATGTAGTGCTACAAATAAAACGTGAACATCCCCCGTTTAACTTAAACTAATGAACATCAATGATGATTGCTACCTAGTAATAACAGATCAATTATTCAATCGATAATCACGGAAAATTAACAACAGAACAGCGTACATTATCACCAACAAAGCGTACCGCCGTAGGCCTACGTTGTTATCAAACAAAAAACACGTGAAATTCTCATTTTATGAAGCTCGCACGGCTTCCACACGTACACACTGATTGAGTTACCTTTATTTTCAATCAATATTACCTCCACCAATCATAATGTCAAATACCAGACACACCCATTGTTGTTCCCTCGTTGCTTAGTATAGTCCACAATTAGTCGCAAATACACCAATCACAATGCTGGGATTTGGGAATCCCCAACTTACCCGCCCGAAATCTCATGCGCAGTTTGTAACTGCGCAACAAAGAGTTGAGAAGCGTACTAGCTGTGCTGCAATGCGGATATCGACAGCTGCCCTATACGCGGTAGCATACTATGATAGCGCTACGCCTATGTACCGGCCGGGCCGGGGTGGCGGCGGCGGTGTGTACAGTACCTACGCGACGGCGTGCATCGTTTTTATAAAGTTAGTATGCGAAACGAAACATTTCCTTGTTTGATAGATCGGATTGCGTCGCTTGGAAAAGCTTGGAAAAATAAATGTCGCCTCGGTTTCGGGTAGATTTAAAGGTTAAACAAGTTGTTGATAAATAATTTATATATTACTGTCCAAATATTTGGGTGGCCAGCCGGGCCATCTAGTCGGTGATTTCAGGTGGCCCGACAGCGTTTCAGGTGGCCATTGGCACCGGGCCACCGCTAAATTCGAGCCCTGCTAAGTATTTTTTTTGGGCAGCCCCGACAGATCTGACTTGTGCAGTTAACTGTACAATAAACTGTGATGTTTACAATCGTTTCAATCTCCCTCTAAAATGTAAGATTTTGTTTAGTAGGGTTGAAATTGGGTTAGTGGTTAGGACAGGGGTTAGGTACTGCATTAGGTCCAGGGGTAGCCTCTTGTCATTGCCCTCGCGCTGTTGGAGTCTCTAAATTCTGACGAGCGAAGCGAGTCAGAGAAACCGAGGCGCTTGCGCGGAGGGCCTCTTGACAAGTGATCTGAATTATATATTCATGAGACCCGATTTCCTACTGAATTATGCATGTCTAGACCGCAGCGATTGTGTGTGTGTACGTGTGTGTTCGGGATTGCCCAACTAGGCTAGTCTGCAAGCACAGACCCTAATTTGACACTTTATCAAAAAATCATTGTGCCTTGAGAGAAGCCTAGCCCAGCTATCTACTGGTACCTACTGGTTGTACCAATATAGGTCAGGAGCAGCTATAGTACGTGGCATATATGGTAGTCTTATAGTGCACACTCTCTTTTACGACTGACCATGGTTTGTTCTTGCAGACTACAACTAGGCGGCCAGTCTCGCTCTCACGGAGGGAATTCGCACAGAGCGGTAGATATTACGTCATAGTACATGTAGCTCTCTCTGATTGGATGACTTTTTCCGAACTCTGCTGGGTCGGAATATTCGCCAAACAAAGTAAAACATAAGAAATTCAGATCACTTGTCAAGAGGCCCTCCGCGCAAGCGCCTAGGTTTCTCTGACTCGCTTCGCTCGTCAGAATTTAGAGACTCCAACAGCGCGAGGGCATCGACAAGAGGCTAGTCCAGGGGTGAAGTTAGGGAATCGATAAGTGCAAGTTTTGATATAGCGGAGCAACTGTTGGTGGAGCATGTGCCGAACAGCCTTCTACTTACATCTCCCTTTAAAATGTAAGATTTTGTTAGAAGGGTTAAAATTGGGTTAGTGGTTAGGTCAGGAGTTAGGGTTAGGAAGTGCATTTGGTCCAGGGATGAAGTAAGAGATTCGATAGGTGCAGGTTTTGATATAGCGGAGCAACTGTCGCTGGAGCATGTGTCAAACAGCCTTCTACTTACATCTCCCTTTAAAATATAAGATTTTGTTAGAAGGGTTGAAATTGGGTTAGTGTAAGGTACTGCATTAGGTCCAGGGGTGAAGTTAGTGCAGGTTTTGATATAGGGAAACAACTGTTGGTGGAGCATGTGTCGAACAGCCTTCTACTTACATTGTCAGAGGCATCATCCTGATCCACTGCAGCGTCTTCTTCTTGTATGACACTCTTCTCTTTCCGTCCAAAGTTTTTCGCGATGATGATCTGAGAGGAGAAATAAACAATAATCTAATAATAATCTGGATTTATATAACGCTTAATCCAAAATACTGTCTCTAAGCGCTTACCCGGTCATCAAATTCAATCACGCACAATGTGCACCATCTCCACTCCCTGGGGAGTATTCCTACCATATGGTCACTGTGAAGGCATATGCCAATTATTTACACAAATGCTTTCGTCTTCCTACCGGGTCCCCATTTCCTCCGGGGCATAGCATGGCAAATTTAGATTCATGTCTTACCAAAGGACGTTAGTGCTGTGTCAGGTATCAAATCCACGACCTTTGAATTTAATGTCAAGTGCTTAATCCACTTGACCACTTATACTAATATCACTTATACTAATATCTTATAAATAATTTTGGTTGAGAATGAATATTAACCCTTTGCTTATTTTCAAGATTAAAACGTGTCACCGTTACATGTTTGAACCCCTCGTTAACCTTTCTGACAACAAGTGAGGTATAGTCTGCTGACATATCCATTAGATCATGATACCACTTGAAGAATAGTGAGACATACTTTAGAGACACAGAAACGGCACTAATATCCTTTGGTAAGATATTAACCTGCACTTGCTACTCTCCATCCAGGTGTTAAATGGGTACCTGGTAGGTTGCGACAGTCATTGTTGGTCAAACAGTTTTTGAGCGTCAAGTAACGCCTGGCTCAAATGCTCCCCAGGGAGTGGAGATTGTGCACACAGTGTGTGCGGGCAAGCACTGAATCCAATGACCGGGGTGAAAGTATATTTGTCAAGTGCTAAGAGACATTTGTATTAAGCACTACATGTATATAAAAGCTAAATATTATAGTAGTGGGCTCTCATAGGGAATTTGACAACCTTCCGGTGTTTACCCAATAACAGGTGTTGTCTATCATTGGGATTAGCCTTCAATTTTTAGACCAACAAGCTTCATGTAATGCTGTCTTTTCCCCACATGGTAAAGTACTAATCTGACATTTGCACCACCCGAAGACTCTCCGAGAGACAAGGGGGTATTTCTTGTTTGACCTACCAGTTAGCTGTGTCCAGAAATGTAGACCCATTAATGGTATTTCCACCAAGTCAGGTGTCTACGAATTATGACCTTCTGCTCATGGAAACCGACGACTCAACCACTTTAAAGCCCCACTGCACTACTTATAGCTACTTGTGCCCTCTTTATAGCAATCAATGCCTAATCAGTGCCTGTTGGTCCCCCATGATCCCCCTTTTCTTATGTTAATTAAGAGCTGATTTGTTGAGATAACCACCTGTCAGTGACCTTGCAGGGAGGTCTAATCCCCTCGGCCAAACTAGTGCAGACAGGGCTTTAACACATAATTTACTTCTGGTTACTTACTGGCTTTTTCCTTTGTGCCCGCTGATCTATGTTATTCTGGAAGTAGCCATGTTTCTCTTCAACGTGATCTTGCAGTGGTTGAGTGTGCACAAAGGTTTCTCCACACATGGTGCACAAGAAGGGAAGATTCTCTGTTAGTACCTGCAATTAAAGAAGAATAAATGTAATTGTTTTTGATTAAGTAGCATATTTACAACTAAGCAAGCACTGTAGCAACCTAATGAAACTTTTCAAACATTAGGGCTTGTTCAGATATATGAGGCAGCAAAACCATGGGGGTTTGTTTAATGACGTAAATTGTCATTGGCGTCACATTTCTGTATCTCATTCACAGAGCTCAGTGGCCTGCAGGACCTCTGTTCAGTTTGTTGCATAATCGCATAAAACCACGCATATTTTTGTGCCAGTTTATAATTATATAAATATCTGAACGAGTCTTAAGTCTGTAGTCTGGGAGAAACGCCAACACCACGAAGGGTGCTCATCAGCTCACCAAAGGTATTTAGGATTACACAAACAAGTGGCACCAAAATTTGATTGCAGTTTAAAGTTGTGAGGTGTTTGAGCTCTAGCTAGAATATTAGTGATTATAAAGACAATCCTTTTCATGGGATACTTGCTGCTATGAATTTTCATCAACATGAGCTTAAAAAGGAAGAGAAAGCTCACAAATTTCATTTTCACCTCAACCCTTAACTTCTCTTCACTGTATGAACTTCAGACTGTAACCACTTTCTCTCAGGTACATGGGAATATCTTGATAAATATTTCAAAGAAAGTGTGAAAAAACTATAATTTCATCTTTATATGTAGCAAAAGGTACTGTACTTTGCTAACAATCCAAAGAAATGATGGCTTTAGAACCAACAAGCTTTACAATATTTTTGATAAGTCATTCTTTGCACCCACAAAATAAAGAACAGAATACATGTAGCAGGCCTTAAATTTCAATATTTTTAGGGCAAGGCCACTTTTCTGTAGGACAAATTCCTATATTACAGCACAAATAGGAAGAATTGGAAAGGGCACAACAAATCTCCAAGGCCAATGAGAGGGGCATTGAGGCCAATCATAAGGACATCCACTGCCATGGCCTTGGTGGCCTTGGATTAATTTAAGCCCTGATGTAGCCTCAACATGTTTTTTGCTATCTTCTTGACTATACCAGGTACCAGTATCTTAGCAAATTGTAGTATCACATAAACATTTGTTTTTTATGTGTTTGGAACACAAAATTTACAATTCTTGGTGATATTGGTGAATTTACAGGTGTCATTTGAATGACACTTTGGGGGATATTGATCCTAATGAGGGTCTGAATGGCTAGTGTCTCCTAGCTCCAAACCTTAACGATTTGGTTCTACCTTCATGCACAAAATGGTTTTCAATGATTCTGCATTTTGCATTCCAGACAGTGCTTTACTGTATGTAGGACTTACTTCACTATAAAGTTACCTTTAATAGCTGACATGAAAGAACTTACCACCCGAACAAATTTATCTCCACTGTGGATTGAAACGACAGAGGTCTCCCCAAACATTCGCTTCACCCTGTTTGTGCTCTTTATCTGGTCGGCATAGAGTGCCAGAGTGGCGCGGTCGGCCATTGCTGTAACAAAGGTCTCTTTGGGCATCCTGCGAATGTCCACGTCGTTTGTAAAGCGGTGCATGTTGGTGACTTTCTCCTTCACGAACCGCTCTTTGGCTTGCCAGTTGGTCAGCTCTTCGGTCAGCTCTTCGGTCAGCTCTTCAGACTGATCCTCGCAGTCCGATGGGACGTCGGACATCTTGCCGAGTCTACCAGGGTCGTTTGTTTAGAATTACAACTTCCGACCTGACAGACAAAAAGAGATTATGACATGGGTTATATAAATTGTCACCAGTCACATAAATATATTTTGTTCTGTATGTTTCACAAAACCATCATACTCATACTCGTAGGGTCCCGGTCCAAGTACAAAGATCTTCTTCTTCTTGTTCAAGAAAATCTGCCCCTTCAATACTGAAGATTCTTGCAGATGCCGTATATACATGTACTTGCCCTGATCAGTGACAGGGTGTGCAGGTGGACCACTACACCGGGGTTTCCCCCTACTCATATAGAAATAGTGCAGTGGGTTTTTAACGTGCCAGGGTGGTGACTCTTTCTGTACACAGGGTCTCCATTAAGGGTCCTATCCGAGGGACAGAGTGTTTTCCACTTAACATAATAATAATAAATAATAATAGTTCAGTTCTTGTATAGCGCATAATACGTTATGAAATAACATCTCTATTAATAAATAATTATTAAATAACATCCTGCGTCTATGAAACAAGGGGAGGCCAGGGCACGTCAAAACTAGTGCTGTAGTCAAACGTTTAACCGTCCGGTATCCGACCGCCCATGGCGGATTCCGTTTTCAATTGGACGGTTTCGTTTTCCCGTTTTTTTTTTTTTTTTTTTTTTTTTTTTTTTTAATATTTTTTTTAAAAATATATATATATATTTTTTTTTTTAAGTTTCGATTTATGCCCCTCCACCTGGCACTATGCCTGGCAATGTCTCCCAGCCCAGTTATCTGTGTGTTGACTCACCACTCTGAAACTAGAACAACACTTCAATTTGTCTGTCATCTTGGTTTGAAAGAAATCTTTGTAATAGATCTCAATATGTATTTTATAATAATAATTCATCCTACTTTTACACACCGCGTATACCACAAGGTTCTATCCTAAGTTCTCTACTGTTTTTAATGTACATTAATGATCTTACACATTCTTCTAAAAACGACTTTTTTACTATTTGTGACAAGTTCACAAGCACAAATCGGCGCCCTTTTAAATGCAGCTCGCAGTTAAATGAAAGACCTTCCCGCAAAAAAAAAAAAAAAAAAAATGTTTTTTTTTTTTTTTTTTTTTTTAATAATCGTTTAACCGAAAACCGTCCGGTTTTGACTGGCGGTTAAACGGAATTGGAGATATCCGTGATGTTACAGCACTAGTCAAAACACAACGCAGGCTTCAGTCCTCCGCCTGGGTGGGATTCAAACCTGAGCTCTTTGGTCCTAGTACAGGCAGACGTTTTACTGACTGAGCCAACTAGCTACGTTCCTCGACATCTCTACACTGTGAGTCAGATCACTCAACTTAATTGTTTCCTAATGGCTGGTTTCACACAAAACCGTATTTGCCAATTAGACAAACAGCAACTTCCAGTTCCATGCACAACAAAAGACTTGGTGCGACTTCACATCATTCTTATTTAAGAACGCTATCAAAAGTCGTACCGTAAATAACGTTGTATAAACCGCACCCCTCTTTTTCGCCCTTAAAAAAAAAAAAAACTGTACTGTAAATTAAAAAACAGTAGGGACCTAGGATAGAACCTTGTGGTACACCATGTAATAGAAGAAAAATTGGAGGAATTATTATTATAAACTACATATTGAGATCTATCAGAAAGATTACTTTCAAACCAAGATGACAGACAAATTTGAGTGTTGTTCTAGTTTCCGAGTGGTGAGTCAACACACCGATTACCGAGCTGGGAGACATTGCCAGGCATAGCGCCAGGTGGAGGGGCATAAATTGAAACTTAAAAAAAAAAAGAAAAAAAAAAGTGCGGTTTATACACCGTTATATACATGTACGGTACTCATTAGTCATGATGATGATGATTGGGCAGGGAAAAATAAAAACCAAAAATTTATTTCAAAAATATTTCATGATCTCCAACTTTCGAGCTATCATTTGATCGAAGACTGAATCAATGTCAGAAGACAATCTCATTTCTGTTAATATGAAAGCGGCATATTACGATCGTGAAAACTGTGTTCTAAATTTGTGTCCATGCATCGGTCTAGATATATCTAGATGTAGTCGGGCTAACTCGGACCAAGGGACAACTCGGCCCAGATGCCAAAACGGTCATTTTTTGCATGTTTAGGTTTAGGGTTAGGGTTAGGGTTAGGGTTAGGGTTACTTAGGGTTAGAGTTAGGGTAAAATGACAAAAAAATGACCGTTTTTGCAGCTGGGCCGAGTTGTCCCCTGGTCCGAGTTAGCCCGGATCCATCTAGATCTACCTATTATTTAAATACCATGGAAAGTTGAAGTATTCAACCATGCCACAAGACAAGCACAAACACAAGATTCACACCACAGCACGTACACTGTACATGTACACGGATACAGCCACTCCAGCAAAGCATAGAGAGTCGATGCTATTATGCGTATTGACCTCTAGCACTGCAATACGTGTTAATAGGCAGCATTTAAATACATGAATAGTCAATACACTCATAATACACAGATGCTCACAATCATGCCGATGCGGCTGATCGGCAAGTTTGACAATGGACTAGCAATTTGAATTTAAATTATTCTTTTTAACATCGGAAAGTTAAACAAATTGTATTTTACTGCTATTTAGGTGACATCAATCGTCACTAAAGTACCGATTTTGAGTAAAATCAGTTGAGTTTTGTACAGTGGTGTTTGAAAACTTGAGAATCAATAGCACAGCTTTTAATACACAGCCAGGATAGTAATGCACCTATGTGTGGAAACGGGCAGGAATCACATTTATAACGACCCCACTCACCGATCACGCGGATAAGATTCTACTTTTCCTGGCGATTGCCAACTGTAGATAGATTTTCAGACAACGAAATAGCCAAATTATATTATCATTATTACTATTCATTACGATAAATCAATACAATTACCTAATCAAACGTAGAAAATCGACGAATTTGATACAGTAGTACGTCTATGTCCTTGCTTCAATTCATGCCGTTACCATTTTGCGCGCGCGCAGTACATACGAGTCGAATACTAGTACGTGTACGTGTACAACAATGGTACGTACGTATGTACGCACATGTAAAAATGTTGGCGCGCGTTCCACATAACAAGCAGGATTTCCATTATACGACAATAGCTGTGAGTAGGGAGTCTTTTTAATCATGCAGTATACTGGTAAGGGGGACAAACAGCCGCCCGTGCCCCCTTTTCAAACCGACTTTTGGGGTATAAAAGGAAACATAAATAACAGCAGAGGCAGCGCGCTCTCCAAACGGTGCCCCTTACTTCAGATAATTAAGTAGCCCTTTTTCTTTTTAATATTATAGGCACCTGTTCCAATCCACCTCTGATTATGATCTCTGATATTGCACTTATCAATTCAAACCTGGGAGGTGCCCGTTTTCCTCTGTCAGAAGTGCATCCCTCCACCTTCTGATAATTATGAGAGCCCTTTTTACTTCTTTCTGTGTCCCCTTAATTCCTTGTGATAAGTGCCTCCGATTCATTTTAATAATTAAGAGCTCCGGGTTCCCTTTCTGATAAATGCTATCAAAATGTGATATATGCCTCAATTTTTTTCATTCTCAGAAGTGCCTATCTTCAAGCGCGAAAAGAACCCTTTCCACCTCTGATAATTGCCCTTTTTATACTTTGACTCAGGCCCCCTTTTCCTTCTGATTTAAGTTCCCTTTGCCCTTTTTTATAAGAAACTTTTTGTTTCCTCATAAATGACCCTTTTCACTGATAATTAATCAAGACAACAAAAGTGTGATATACCATTATCATCAAAACATAGAAAGAGAGAGAGAGAGGGGGGGGGGGGGGGGCGAGAGGGATTATGTGTGTACATGTATGTGTGGGTGCGAGTCAGAGAAGAAGGAGAGAGAGAGAGAGAGAGAGAGAGAGAGAGAGAGAGAAACAAAGAAAGACAGAGGCCGAGGAGGGAGGATAGAGACAGATAAAATGAGTACGAATGACTTGATGTCTAAAGGTTGATAAGAACTCTTTTGACTACCGGTAATTATTTGCTTCAAACAAATGTTGATTTATTTAAAGAAATACATGTGCAACAAACCATTATAATCAATATAAACACCAAATTCATAAGCCAACAATTAATGGTCAAACTCTCTGAAACCCTCAAATAACAATTACAAAAACAAATAAAAATCAACAACCATAAATTTTACAAGGCCTTTTACAAGTTTAGAAGTACATAAACTACTGTTGAACCAAATATTCTGTGAATGCAAAAACTAAAGTTTGCAAGCAAAAGTTGCATGCCTTTATGAGATTGAATCATAACTGACATGACAATAACTCTTTTTACTATTAACAAGAGTTTTAAGGCAGTGGTAAACAAAATCAACATATTTGTTTAAAAATATATATGGTTTTACAGTGTGAAATCAGCTCACGCTACAACCATTATATAAGGAAATTGACAATAGTACTCTAGTTATAGTGACCTAACTAACAAGCAAAAGAGCGCAATACATGCATAACAAAAGGAAGTTAGCTTAATTCATTAAGATTACAAATTCAGAAATACAAATTATCAATCATAACAATATGTATCATGAAACCCCTTCACAATGAATACAAATTGTTAAATCAAGGAAATATCATAGGGTAGCTATGGGACAGCAAATACATGTAGCTTTGCCAAAGTGGAGTTTGTTACACTAAAAAATGGTACCAGTACATAATTGTACACCATGTATGTGTACCGATATGTGTATTATCTGGCTAAGAATATATTATTAAGAATGAGAAAGAAGAAAAAACAAAAAATCCTTGCAAGTTTTAAATACTTGGGCCCATATTCTACTAAATTTTAAGGCCGTCTGTACTAGTTTGACTAGGAGGGATAAGACCACCCAGGAAGGTCACTGACAGGTGGCTATCTCATCAACTCAGCTCTCAATTACCGGTAACATAAGAAAAAGAGGATCATGGAGAACAAATGGTCACCGATTAGGCATTGTTTTCTATATAGAGGGAGCAATTAAGTGGCCTTTAAAACATGTTGCTGGACTGAGGCTTTTGTTCCAAATTGGGCTTACCAAGGAAATCAGACTGAGATCGACTAATTTTTCCTTATTTTAGACCCAGTGTCACATTTAAAGGGTGACTGCACTACTTGTATCTACTTAGGCCCTCTATATTAATGCCAACAATGCCTAGGCGGTACCTGTTGGTCCCCAATGATTCCCTTTTTTAATATCTTAATTGAGAGCTGATTTGATGAGATAACCACCTGCCAGTGACCCGCAGGGAGGTCTAATCCCTCCTGGCCAAACTTGTGCAGGTAGGCTGTACCTGAATTAGTACGGACCTTAAAGGCTGTCTGTACTAGTTTGGTTAGGAGGGATTAAAAGTTTAGCATGGAAAACGGGGAAAAGTTCAAGTGGATTTTCAAAGAGAATTCTTTGAGAAGTGAGAACAGTATCAAATAAATCTGATAATATTTATTGGTGTTTGTCACTTTTCGTGACATTGTACATGCATTGGTTCCCATAATGTTTAAACTAATTTTTCAATGTCTTTCTCTGTTACCTTTCTTCTAATTTACTCCTTTTTTTACCACAATGTTGATATCAACACTTGGTATGGAATTCGATTCCATGGCTGATTGCCACAACAACAACGTCATTTGGTATTAGCCATTGATCTACACTTGCCGCACTGCACCCACGCGTATTAAGTGGGTACCTACATGTGGCGGGATTATTCCTTGCGAAAACTGATAGCTATAATTGTTGGGACTCAAGCCAGGGTACTAATAACCAAACCAATTCCCTCCCATCTGGATAGAATATATTGTTGCTGTGTATAGGCGAACTGTTTCCAGGGAAAACTCATGGTATGTGAAAGCTGGAAAATGATATTACAAACAGATCACTAACTACGGTACGTTATAAGTTTTTAACGATTATATGACCTCAAATTTTAAACATTAATACCCTTAAAAAAAACACATTATTATTGGTCCAATTTTTTCAATTTTCAAAACTTCAATTTGTATGTTTATCAAGGTCGGTGTACCTGTACCCTTCACATTACATTTCCAAAGAATATGGACATTTAGTATAATTAATCAGCCAGCATTGAAACTCCTGCAGGTTCAGTGTTGTTAGTCTCTGACACTGACAGAGGGAAAGTGCACCATTCTCACTTTACAAACCAATGAGAATGGTTCATATTCCTGAGGTACCTCTGCAACTGCAGAGCCCCGTTTCATGAACCTTGTTATCATTCTCATCAATAACAATTCAGAATAATAAAGCAGCCAGCATCGAGACTCTACAGGTTCACTGTTAGTCTCTTCTTTTTCTTCTTCTTCTTTGGGTTAAGTCTACATGTATCTCCTTCACAGTTGAAGATTATTGCAGACTGACAGAGGGAAAGTGCACCATTCTCACTTTACATACCAATGAGAATGGTTCATATTCCTGAGGTACCTCTGCAACAGCAGGACCCTGTTTCATAAACCTTCTTATCAATAACAAGTGCAACATTTCTATAACAAATTTGCTATCAGCCAATAAGATGCCATGATTTCAGTAGCTTATAACAGTAGCTTGTAACTTGTTATTGATAACAAGTTTTATGAAACAGGGCCCAGGTCAACCCCCATTTCAGGTGCAGCTTGACGAAAAGCACCACAAAAACTCGGCCTTTTCAAGACATTAGACAACGAAATTGACAGACCTATTACCCAGGGGCCATCCCAGAAAATCATGTCTCAAACATCACCTTGGTTGGGCAGATGCACAAAAAGTTAGATAACTCAAGACAAGAGTACCGAAGCTGTGACGTCATACAAATCTATTTTTAGAATTTCTCAATTTTTTCTTAATTTTCCGAAAGAGCATCAAAAATAATGTCCAAATGTCAAAAACCAATTGAATATGTTAAGTATTGGCTGAGATATGACCATTTGAATGAAAAGTTTTCCTATAGGAACTCAGTGTTATATGCTCTGGCTCCTAACCATTAGGAGCCAGAGCATATAACACTGAGTTCCTATAGGAAATATATTTATTCAGATGGTCATATCTCAGCCAATACTTAACATATTAAATTGGTTTTCGACATTTGAAAATAATTTTTGATGCTTTTTCGGAAAATGAAGAAAAAATTGAGAAATTCTAAAAATAGATTTTTGATGACGTCACACTTCACCACTCTATAACAGTGAGACCCTTCAACACATGTTCAGTTGTTCACTATGCCATCAATGCTATTAACTATAATTTTTTTGTCAACCTAATAGCTACTACAGCTGTCAGAAATTAAGCTACGGGCCTGCTAGCTAACAATCAGATTAATTTTTGCATTTCCTTCGCTTTAACAGTTTTATAGTTTTTCTTTGACAGACCGTTTTCTGGGAGAAGGTTACCCAATTACCCGAGAAACTTTCATAATTTGTAAACACTGTATGTTGTCTCTTGTGAAGTGATTATTTCACGGAATGAAAAATCTTAAGCACTTAAAGTTTGCAAAAAACTTCTGGTTGTACAATACTTTGTACAGAAATGTTTTAAAGAAATGAACATTCCTTGAGTCTGTATTTGTCTTTGCAGTTTGAGTTTACTTCAGAGAATGGCTGCTAGAATTTTGTCAATGATCTCTGATGATCCGACTTCATTATTATCGCTAATGACCATCATTTCTGTTTCCTCTATATCCTGTACCGAAGCTTCAGACATCTGAGGACTGAACTCGCCTGGTGGATTGGTCTCGCTTTGAGCAGAAATTCTGGATTTGCTTTTGTTGTCGACTGGCATCTCGATACCGTGGGCCTTTCGGAGATGGTTCCTTCTTGCACCTTGCTGTGAGAAACCTTCGTTGCACTGGGAACACTTGAAGGGCTTGGTGTGGACTCGTCTGTGAGCTCGGAGGTACAGTTCGGTGGGGAAGCCCTTGGAGCAGATGTCGCATACAAAGGGCCTGTGGGTAGAATGGGTTTTGCTGTGGACCTTCAGCGTGGACGGGTCTGCAAAGCCTTTACCACAGAGTTCACATGTATGATCCAGCTGGCCGGTGTGCATGCGCCTCTCGTGGTAAACCATGTGGGTGACGTTGCGGAAGGTCTTCCCACAATACGAACAGGCATATGGCACATGCCCACTATGGCATTTCATATGCATATCAAGGTACACCTGTGTTTTGTATGACCCACCACAAATGTCACATCTGAATCTTTTTGACCAGGAGGCTTGACCGTGGGTTCTCAAATGGGACTTGAGGTTCATTTTGTTGGTGAACATAGCCTCACAGCCTGACTTGGGACAAGAAATATTTTTCTCTTGATGCGTCATCAAGTGAGCCTTGAAGGACTGTTTTGATGCCAGGACAATGCCGCAACGCTCGCAGCAAAAGCCGTCTCCTTTCATAGGCACCTCCTCCTTGGGGTGTAGGAATCGCATATGCTTACGTAGACCATGGATGTAGCCAAATTTGCGATCACAGAACTTGCAAGAAATGTCTTTCGTCTTGTTCCGGCGACGAAAGCCACCACGATGATTTTCATTCTGACTTGCACCAAGGAATGGATTAGATGAGGAGTATGTGAGGCGTTCCCCACCGGCCCGTAACTTGTGGTATGGATCGCTGACCGCCCCTCTGATATGCATCTCTAGGGACTGCTTGGACATCAAGGTTGCCCCACACAAAATGCACTGAAACAATCCAAGGTGACCCAGCATATGAAAATTTAGTTTTCCTAGAGAAGGGAACTTCTTTGGGCAGTAAGGACAGGAGCATAAACCGATCTTATGCACTTCATCCAGGTGCTCCTGGTAGTCTGTCATCGTCTTGAATTCCTTTCCACATTCCTTGCAGGTGAACTTCTCATGCACTCTGTAATGATTGACCAGGTGATGCCGTAGAAAGAATTCCTCATTACATTCAAAGCATTTGGCGATGATGAAATGCTTGCTTGAGAGAGTCTTTGCTCGTTCCAGAGACTGCCTGATGAGGTCGTCAGCATCTGGCTTTTCTTTCCCGTCATTGTTTACAGAAGATCCTTCATCACCTTTCCTTGCATCATCTCCAGTAGCTCCCACGCCGCCTGCAGTCTCCCCCTTCCTACCCTCATCTCCATCCTGCCCCTCATCTCTGAGACCGTCATATTTCTCATGCAGCTTCTCCAGCTCCATGTTTCTTCCTTCATTCCACAACTTAATGGCTTCTGTACAGATGTCACACTTGATACCATCCACACCGCAGTGCTTATTCAGGTGTCGTTCAGCATTTTCCCTGCTCGTGAAGAAGGTCTCACAGTAGAGGCACTTGAGCACCTCCATGGTCGATGAACCAGCCGTTGTCTTGCTCCAGCTTGCCTGAGCCACTTCCTGAGAGGAGAACTCACCATGCATTTCAGCTATATGCTGCTTGCATTCGAATCGACTTTTAAAGTACCTATAACACCTATGGCACCTGTCTCTGTTTTTTTTCTGCGAATTAACATTTCTGGCAACGTCAGTCTTTGGTTTTCTCTCTCGCTTACGCTTCTTCTTTTTGGATGAAGTCCTCTGAAATGAATCTGCACCCTCGACTACACTGCAATCGACACTGTCATCACCACCATCAGTGCCAACTGGAAATGCGTCATCACAATCAGAATCGGACAAGGAGCCGGTTGACTTTTCAACCTTCTGGAACCATTGTTCTGCAGGTTCACTCTCTCTGTTGCCATTGACGGATTCTGTTTTAGCATACTTCTTTCGCAGTTCTTTGACCTTGGTTTCGGTTTTGAGGTTCTTCTTTTCAAAGTTTCGATGAATGACGACCTTCATAGACAAAAAGAAAAGAAAAGAAATGCATCATAAGATTATGCAAACAAATCGTTTATATTATACTCTCTTTAAATATAAATGTAATGACACCCATGTCACAATTCCCAGCCCATACTGTTAAAAGTCATTAAAACCCATCTAGCGAGTTAAATCCTACGACTATGATTTTGGTTTATATTTGGAACATGCTGATAGTTTTGACAGAGAACCTGAAATAGTAAACTTCAAACCTCATCCCCCGACGGTTCTTTTACTAAAGCATGTCCCTAGTTTTTCTGGTCTTTTTGTTGTTGTAGTTTTTGCCAGAATGCATTCTAACTTTAAATTAACAATATCTTTGGAACCAGTGTGCAAATTTGTTTACAATATATACCTATTACCTAACAGTGATTACAATGATGTTAAGAATGACCAATATTCTGAGCAGTGCAAGTTCAATAGAGTGGTGAAGTGTGACGTCATCAAAAATCTATTTTTAGAATTTCTTAATTCTTTCTTCATTTTCTGAAAGAGCATCAAAAATAATGCCCGAATGTCGAAAACCAATTGAATATATTAAGTATTGGCTGAGATATGACCATTTGAATAAATAGATGTCCTATAGTGCTCTGGTTCATAACATTAGGAACCAGAGTACTATAACACTGAGTTCCCATAGGACATATATTCATTCAGATGGTCATATCTCAGCCAATACTTAACATATTTAATTGTTTTTCGACATTCAGACATTATTTTTGATGCTCTTTCGGAAAATGAAGAAAAAATCGAGAAATTCTATAATTTGTTTTGTTATGATGTCACAGCTTCGGTACTCTATGACTTTCAGACGTTGATTTGACCTTGTGGGGGAAAAAAAAGTAATGAGGTGAATATGAAGGAATGTGAACAGTTTGAGTAAATTAATCCAAAACAAATCCATTCCGAAATGCTGTTGCTACTACTGTTCTCATTGTTTATGATGATGTTGCCTACTCACCTGGGTAAAGCATTTTGTTAATTTTGGTTTAAAAAAGTTTAAAAATTGTTGAGTGCGGCAACTTTTCTATAAAAAAGGCTAAGTGAAAACTGATTAGTTGTGAAACCTTCAGAGAATTTTTTTTTGTCATGGAAAGAATATTTGTTTTCCTCATCCTTCGATAATAACCAACTCTAGGAATGAACTTAATAATATAATGCTTCATGTACTAGAAATAGTTACCTGTGACAGTATTTCACCATTGGCCTTTATCTCTGGGGGTTCAGTATAGTTGTGTTTCGCTTCAACATGGTTTTTCAGCACAAAAGCGTGAGTGAAGGCCAACCCGCAGTCACCACAGAGGTAGGGCAGATCCTTTGATGATATGATCCGCATCATGGTGTTCTTGCGGTAGATGGAGATGACCATTTGCTTGTCCTTTCGGTTCTTCTTGGTGTCTTTATTCTTCTGCGCAGCCTTGTTGTGACGTGTTAGCGATTCCTTGAATTCTGGGGTGATGATCGATCGTTTCGTTGCCTTTCTAGATCCACCTGTTCCCTTCCCTTGGACAGTTTCCCAGCCTTGCAAATCAAAACCCGTGTCCTGATGACCTTTGTCTGGGTGACCTTTGACCTTATTGGAGGTAGGATTGCTGTCTTTAGGCACTTTTGAGGCATCTTTCTGTTGTGTCGGGACGAGAGAGTTGAGGATGTCTTGGAAGGTCATGGAGACCATCTTCTTGTCGCCTATTCTCACTGATGTCAACGTGGGGTCCTACAATGTCAAGGGCAACAACAAAGGTGGAATGAGGTTCAATTTTTTTCTTCTCTTTAAAAAAATGGTTAAACATGTACTTTAATCTAATGCACTAATGTCCTTTGGCAAGACATTAATCTACATTTGCCATACTTTACCCAGGTGAGGTAAATGGGTACCTGGTAGGAAGAAATTCCTTGAATGCTTGAGCACCTTTTAATGGTAGCTCGGTTAAAGCCGGGGTAATAATATGATCGCAGGGCCCTCAGGGAGAACAGCATGAATAGTGATGAGGCTACCCTGGGTAAACAAGTATATTATTTTTATTGTTATTAATCTTTATTTTTCCTTTGGTAAATAGGCCGAAGGATTTCTCTCCTACATTAAATGAAACAAAACTGGGTGGGGCCAATCGGCTTTTACAAAACACTTTAAATTGTAACTTATACAGTGTGTGCAAATATCTTTTGACAAGTATGGGCACAAAGTAGAGTGAGCTTGGAAAACAATATTCCGTTCTTGTTTAGCGCATAACATGTCTGATATAACCTCCCTACATGTATGCCTTCCAACAAGCTTTGGAAATTATTACCCTAGCTTTAGCTCTGGCAGCCGTTATCAGCGCACAGTGCATTTCAAGGAATAATCCTACCAGATACCCACTTATCTCACCTACATGTAGATTAACGTACTACCAAAGGATGTTAGTGTTGGGGCAGGGAATCGAACCCTGTACCTTGTGGTTCACAGTCGGCAGATTTATCCACTGGACCACAACACCTCTACTTGGACTAGATTGCCATAAAACAAGGCTGTTACATGTACATGTAGGTGATACATTGATCCGTCAATGGCTGGCCGGTTCACATTTGTTGTTGTCATGTTTCACTATTTTAGTCCATTTGTTTACGTCACATTTTCATTTGCTTTTGTAAGCAGGGTTCTGATGTACACCACCATTGTTTATTCACTGAATAAACCACCCAGATGGGTGTTTCACAAAGACCAAGATCAACTTTAAGTTGGACTTAACTATGGCTGGCCGTTCATGCCACTGGTTGCTCGTACCATTGGTCTCTCAATGATTATCTTTAGATAATATTTGTTTTCTTCAGTAATGAACTATAAAAAAAGGCAAGTTCTGTAAATTTGTGACCACGATCAGTACGTCCCTTGGGAAACCAATGCCAGGAATGGTTAGAGGAACTAGTGGCATGAACGGCCTGCCATAGTTAAGTCCAACGTAAAGTTGATCTTAGTCTTTGTGAAACACTTCCCCCCCCCCCCTCCCTGGACAAAGAAGATGAATGAATACAGCATAAATTATTAAAGGCCGGCTGTACTAGTTCAGCCAGAAGGGATTAGACCACCCAGCGAGTCAGCGAGGTCACTGTGACAGGTGGCTATCTCATAAACTCAGCTCTCAATTAACATAAGAAAAAGAGGATCATGGGGGACCAACAGACACCGATTGGGGAAGTTTTCCATATAGAGGGAGCAAGTAGCTACAAGTAGTACAGTGCGGCTTTAAATTTACTTACCATTGTAACGTTATCAAGAGTAATCCTTTCATGTCCCTGAACACAGTCTTGAGCTTTATGGAGTAAATCAGTCCCTGTCCCTGTCTCTGTTCCACCCCCCTCCTCCGGGGGGCTCGACACCACTCCGGTCCTGTCCTCCGATGCTCCCTTCCCATCTCCGTCCTCTCCTTCCGAGTCTTCAATCCAGTCTCTTTCCTCGTTCACATCCCCCTCTTCTTCCTCCTCCTCCTCCTCCATCAGCTTTTCCAGTTCCTCAAGTCCCTTGGATCCATCATCGTCGTTCCCTCTATCTTCCTCCGTCGAGCCCCCCTTGTTTGGCCAGCTGTGCCATCCGCTCCAGCTCTCGCGCTCCTCGTCGCTTGATTCCTCCTCTTCCCCGTACTCATGTTCCACTTTCTTCATGAATACAAAAAAAATAAAAAATAAAAAAAATAAAAATAAATTGATAACATCAATAATGAGTTATAATATTAGAATTGATACATAAAATGAGAATTGGGATACTAATAATGATTTGTTAACAATAATGATGTTTCTCATATTAAAAGTACTGTGATTATAATGAAACTGACCAAAGCGGGTGCATAACAAGTACCCTCATACTGTTTTCACACTGGCAAAATTTTGCTTAAGCCCGGACTATACATGTAGGTGGGGTTAGAGGGGCGTCTTAGCCCCACCTATAGTACAGGGTGAGCTGGCCCTGCAAAATAGCAGGGCTAACCCTGCAATTGTGGTGCCAAGCACATGAATGAGAACAGAAACATAAATAGTCTGGTACTACGCAATGGAGCGAATTAATGAATATTTACGCTATACAGCTAGTACATGGCTAACGAATTGCAGTGAGAACAGCATGAATTTTCTTATTCCGGGATAGACGGTAAGTACAGGACTAGAAAAGCGTGTGTGAAAAGCCAAAAAAGTTAGTCCGGGGTTAAGGATAGTACAGGGTTAAGGATAGTACGGGGCTAAGCAAAGTACAGGGTAAAGCAAAACACACTCTCGACTCCTCTGCCATTCCATCCCATAACTTTTTTTTGTTAATCTAATCACAAGGACGTTTGCTCCACTCCACCCTGGGCCTAGCTGTTTCATAAAACTTGTTATCAATAACAAGATACAAGCTACTGTTATAAGCTACTAAAATCATGGCACCTGATTGGCTGAAAGCAAATTTGTCATAGAAATTCAGCAGTTGTTACAGATAACAAGTTTTATGAAACGGGTCCCAGATGTTGAATTCGTACATAGGATGGTCTGAGTACCAATCCAACATCAGGGGCCTGTTTCATAAAACTTGTTATCAATAACGAATGCTAAATTTCTATTACAAATTTGCTTTCAGCCAATCACATGCCATGATTCAGTAGCTTATAACAGTAGCTTGTAACTTGTTATCAATAACGAATGCTAAATTTCTATTACAAATTTGCTTTCAGCCAATCAGATGCCATGACTTCAGTAGCTTATAACAGTAGCTTGTAACTTGTTATCAATAACGAATGCTAAATTTCTATTACAAATTTGCTTTCAGCCAATCAGATGCCATGACTTCAGTAGCTTATAACAGTAGCTTGTAACTTGTTATCAATAACGAATGCTAAATTTCTATGACCAATTTGCTTTCAGCCAATCAGATGCCATGACTTCAGTAGCTTATAACAGTAGCTTGTAACTTGTTATCAATAACGAATGCTAAATTTCTATGACCAATTTGCTTTCAGCCAATCAGATGCCATGACTTCAGTAGCTTATAACAGTAGCTTGTAACTTGTTATCAATAACGAATGCTAAATTTCTATGACCAATTTGCTTTCAGCCAATCAGATGCCATGACTTCAGTAGCTTATAACAGTAGCTTGTAACTTGTTATCAATAACGAATGCTAAATTTCTATGACCAATTTGCTTTCAGCCAATCAGATGCCATGACTTCAGTAGCTTATAACAGTAGCTTGTAACTTGTTATCAATAACGAATGCTAAATTTCTATGACCAATTTGCTTTCAGCCAATCAGATGCCATGACTTCAGTAGCTTATAACAGTAGCTTGTAACTTGTTATCAATAACGAATGCTAAATTTCTATGACCAATTTGCTCTCAGCCAATCAGATGCCATGACTTCAGTAGCTTATAACAGTAGCTTGTAACTTGTTATTGATAACTTGTTCTATGAAACAGGGCCCTGGGTGGACTTTGGAGTGAAGCAATGAAGGTAAAATGCCTTGCTCAAGGACAGAAAGGAGTTTTGGGGGAAAATCTACAAAAGATATTCAAAACAATACACTATAGACTCTGTACACAACTTAAAGATAAAGACCAGTTATGATCATGCGATTGCATTGTGAAGAAACGTTGTGGAATCGATCAGAAAAGGTTGATCATCTAGCATATAAGTATTGGTGTGTACTGCAAGGTTCTGGAATCATCAAAATGATAAGAAATTTGGCCCAGTCTTTGTAAAGTTACAAGCACTGTACACAGAAAGATGTATATGGGACTACGCACATGTGCGCGACACATGCGTTTATCTCTCACACACCAATAGATAAACTAATTTACCAAATATATCAATTAGTAGGCGGTTTCCCGGCAAATTTTTTTCAAAAAATAGTCAAAAGGTACTCTTTCACATGATTGGTATTTGGTAATAAGAGCTTCCATTTCATTTTTTGAAATTGGGGCGTTTCCAATACTGGCCTTTACCTTTAACATCTCTCTCTCCTTCTAGTTTCTCCTTCTTTCAATTACTTGAAAGGCACATGATGTTCATATGGTTTCATGTTACTATAACAATTTTTTTTTGTACTTGTTTCTTGTATAAATGATAATGTACTGTTCGTCATCATGTTAAATACTTTGTGATTTGTGTACTCAATATACTGTTTCTTTAATGAGATTTCCTAAATTAAAGATTTCGGTCTGTCCTACCTTCATAGATCCCTCTCTAAGAAACAATGTTGGGACAGCACCATTTTTAAGTCTAGGATACTTGGTGGATTTATCATCAAAGCAGCTATCCGTGAAGTGTTCTGAACAGAGCACAGCTCTAGAATTGGGCTCAAACTTCGCCTCACAGCTGTCCCTCCTGAGGTTTTCAAGCCAAAATTCTCGAATTCTATCTTCACGAGGAAACCTAAATGGAGAAAATTCAAACAAAAGCAAAGGCAAATTAGTCTTTCATTCTTTATTCACAATGGTGATTTGAACGGGTACATGTTGAAGCTAGAGAGAAGTCAATGAAAGATTTAACAATGTAGAGTAGAGGCAGTCAGTGAAGCCAGACTTATCAGCGGAACAACTACTTTGCATGTATTCCACTGATATAATTAATAGTCTTCATCTACATCGTAAAGTTATGAAAATGATCTTACCTGAAGTTACCTCCCCCCCACCCCCCCCCCCCCCACACTGAACAAAATATCAGTCGGCTTAATTTTCCAATTTCCGGGACCCCCCAAAAAATGTACATAAATATGTGCTCTTACTCTTAGTCTTTAATAGTCTTACCCCCCCCCCCCCCCCCCACCTTATTCAGAAACCGGCCGAGTTGTCGCAAAAATTTTCCTCAAAAACTGGAACCCCCCCCCCTTCCCCCAGCTTATTCAGCAGCAGTTGTTGCGAAATTTTTGGCGCGATTTTCAAATTTAACCCCCCCCCCCCCCCCCCCCATTTAAAAAATCCTGCGTACGCTACTGGTCCGGACACCCAACAACACGCAACACCCCATGTGTAGTAGGCCCTAGATCTATATGTAGCTAATTTAAATACTTGCAAGTTGCAACATCACATGTGCAACTAATGCAAGGTCTTTTTCATCACTCATGTCACTCACATCATAGTATTCATACACTCACGCAGTTCATTTGAATTGAATTTTGAAGAGCATGAGAGCCCGGTGCGTAATATAGGCCTAGATCTAGAGATCTAATTTATAGATAGAAGATCTTGACTTCTACATTATGAGTAAGGTTATAAACTAGGGTTATCCTATACTTTAGGGTGTTTTATTATTTTCGGTTCCTAACTTCAGTCAACAGCTCTAGACTTAGACCGAATTTTCCGTCTCTTTCGTTCGTTAGCCTCTTATTGGGGTAGGGTCGGCTCTCTCTTTAGAGACGGAAGCCGTTTATACACATGTCCTTGCTAACGCCACGGCCAGTCCTGGTCGTAGCGTTTTGCCCCCAAAATCCCCCAAAATGTCATTTTACCTCGAGCATGTTATATTGTAAATTAGGCCTAGGCTATAATAAATCAGTTCCACTTACCAACTTGACTGAAATAATCAGTTTAATAGTCCCTTTTTAGGAAATTATGGGTCAAAATCGGAATCCATGTTGAAAAAGATTTTCAAAATGGATTTCGATTTTGACCCATAATTTCCTAAAAAGGGACTTCTCTCTGTTGTTGTCCCTCCGCTTTTCGGAGATCAGCGAGTATATCGCATTCGAAGTAGTAGGCTGCTGTAAAAATGTTATAAAAACCTTAGTTGGAGGGTATGGAGTGCAGGCGATGGGCATGAATTTTGTAAAGATAGTGAAGTGTCATCTTTAAAATAGAATCATTGACAGTGGAGGGAAGGTATGGATCATATGGCAAGAGAATAGCGCAAGTCAGATGGGAAGGGTCCTGGGTGTTGAGCAGTGGTGTATTTGGTGCAGAGTCGAGGACATTATGCAGGAGTCTACTGGCTCTGTCGATAAGGTCTTCCAGAAGGTTGACAGTAGTCGAGCAGGAAGCCACAACGTGAACTACGGTATCCTCCTCAAGATTGCAGAGAGGACACTTTGTGTTGGTTGCTTTCTTAATCTTGGTAAGACGGGTTCGGGTGAGGTAGGTTGATGTGAGAAGCTGTGCTCTTATGGTCAGTGCCTGTCTGATTATTGTTGATGGTGGGTCTTTGGGGTAGAGGTTCCTTGGGTTGATGGATTTGCCATGCCAGAATGCGAGGGACGACTTGGTGGCAGCTCCTTCCTGTGTAGCATCCTCGACTGCAGCAGAGATTGAGTTCTTAACTCTGCGCTTCCAGGAGACATAGGGAATAGGATTTGTAATAAGGTCCTCAATGGTTGGAAGCTTGTACAAATCCAGGATACCTTTCAGGCCTTTTACTGAGGAAGTGCCGATGCTGAGGGCATGAAGAAAGGTCCGCCGCTCGAATCTGGTGGAGTCGAGGTCCAGTAGTTGACCAAGAAGCAGTAGCTTTTCTTGGCCAATTCGATGGCTGATTGGTATGAGGCCTGTTAGGAGGGATACACTCTCATCAGCAGCTGTGACAGGAATGCCAAGGATACGCTTGAATAGATGGGTCTGTGCACGGTTTAGTTTGGATAACATCGACTTATTGAGGTGTAAGATAGATGTTCCATAGAGCATCCTGGGGATGCAGTAGATGTTCCAAAGGCGTACAGAGAGGAGAGGGACAAGACCTAGCGTATGGGCTCCTGCACCGCAGAGGGCGTAAAAGGCATGAAGACCTTTCGAGATGATGCAATCAGTCGGATCAGTCTGAGATGATGACTTTGTGATTCCAAGATGAACGTGAGAGTCTTTACGGGATATAGTGAGGTCACCCATGGTCCATTCCTGTTGGCTGTCCAACTTACGAGCATTCATCACCACAACTGCACTCTTGGCGGGATTGATTTTGTAGCGCCACTCTCTTGTGTAGGCTTGGGTTGCCGTGATCATCTCTTGCAGCTGTGATGGTGTGTTGCTGATCAAGGCGACATCGTCTGCAAGCACAATGACACCGGAGTAGCGGCCATTAATGATGCATCCTAGCTGACTGTCTCTGAGCTTCTTGATCAGGCCATCGACAAACAGAGTATATAGCGTGGGAGAAAGGACTCCACCTTGACGAACACCCTGTTGGATTTGGATGGTTTGTGTAACTCTGCCATCCCAGAGGACTTGACTTTCCATTCCATTATACAGGTTGCGTATGATGTGCTGGATGTCCTGATCAGCTTCAGAATTCCTTAGCTTATGGAGTAAGCCAAGGTGCCAAACTTTATCAAATGCTTTCTCTGCATCCAGGAAGCAAATATACAATGGTCTCTTTGAAGCTCCTGAGATCTCGATTGTGAGTTGAAGGCACAACGCAGTCAGTTGACATGAGAAGCCTTTGCGGAAGCCGAACTGTAGTTGGTCAGGGATGTCTTTGATGGACAGCTGCGCCTCAAGGCGAGGCCTGATGCAGGTTTCGAGCAGCTTTGTGAGTGTTGGAGTTAGAGTGATGCCACGGTAGTTGCGAGGATCCTGCATACTTTTTCCTTTGCCTTTGTGGAAGGGCAGAATGATACCTGTCTTCATAGAATTTGGGCAGTGACCACTTTGTAGGATAGCATTCAGGAGGAAGAGAAGGAGTCTTTGTGCAATCACGCCGAGATGTTTGATGTGTTCAGAGCTGATATTGTCAGGGCCGCTGGCTTTGCCTGGTTTGAGTGAGTCAATGGCAGCCTGTAGCTCAGGATACTTCAGACGTGATACATGATGGCACTGGGATGTCGAAGGGTCTTTCAAGGAGGCACATTGGGTACTCTCAACAGGCATATCTGCACAGTCCTTGCTTTCCTCATATGAAAGGAGGTGGGAGGGATTATGTGCCAGGTCCGTGAAATACTTGTGCCATCCAAGTATGACTTCTGGACCATCAAATGTGTGGCCATCATATTCAATGGAGGTAGTTACGTTTTGCTGCTTGTTGCCTTTGCTCTTCTTTATCAGATGGTAGAAGAGTGTTTGGTCCGAGCGCGAGGCCTCTTCAACTTGCTTTTGAAGATTACGTCGTTGGATGGCATTTGCTTGTCTCAGGCAACTCCTGAACGACTTCTTCTCTCTCATGTGATCATGATATCTTCTTCCTGTCTTAGCACCACTTTCCTTCAGCCAGGTTTTTCTGGCTTTCTGGGCAGTGTTGTAAGCTGCTTGAACTGGTGGTGTCCATTCAGGTTTGCCCTTTTTCTTCTTGGAGAGAACTGTGTGCGGGAGTGCTAGTGAGGTCATCTGCATTGCCGAGATGAATTCTTGCAGTAGTCCGTCAATCGAGGTGTCATCAAGGAGATTTGAGTTATTGTTTTGAAAGATGAGAAATGCAATTCTTTCCATGGGAGTGGTATATTTCTCCTGTATCATTTTGCGCTCTACAGTGTGCCATTTGATTTTCATCCTGTGCAGGGGAGTGCTCTGCATGTTGTCACTGAGGTGAGTTCGTCTTGCATCTTTGGGTTGAACTAGTCGCCTTGTGAGGACCAAAAGATGATCTGAGGTGTTAGACGTTTCATCCCCAGTTATCTCAGTATTAGAGAACAGGGAAAGCTCATTGGTTGGCACCAGAAAGCCATCAATGCTGGATTTATGTCTTCCATCATCTGCACAGTAGGTATGGTCATTCTCATCACAATGTGCGGCTGTGAGGCTCGTGAGTGCATGCTGATGCATGAAGTCCTTTAAGATAAAACCTGTCTTTTTGGTCTGGTTACTAGTAACAGTATCTGCATTGAAGTCTCCCAGAATGATTGTTGAGGAAGATGGGTAGCTTTCTCTGATTTGTGTGAAGCTTGCAAGACAGTTGAGATAGCCTGCTTGATCATTCAAGGATATTCCACAGGGTAGATAGCAGCAGATTACCACAAGAGTTTCTGAGGAGTATCTCAGGCGGATGAAGGCTGCCACAATTCTTGGTGATTCACATGGTATTTCTTTGCATGTCTCAGATAGTGTGGTCCGTATGAAGAGTGCTACACCACCCTTGCCTCTCGTTCGAGTACTGTAGAAGGAGTCTGCAGTCTTTTCTGCCTGCTTGGTGATAACGGAGTGGTCCGAACTGACGGCACTTAATATTTGAATGTTGTCTGTTAGCCAGTGTTCTTGGATTCCAAGGATGTCAATAGACTTAAGTCTTTCTTGCAGAAAAGCTGAGATGGTTGAGAAACCTCTTGTGTTAAAGGTTCCTAGAACAATCTTGGGTAGGTCATTTATTAGTTCTGGTATTTTCACTGGTTTATGTTTGAGTGGAGAGGGTCTAGGACTGTTTGTGTTGGCCGTAGAGTAGTTTATTGCATGGGCGTTGTGGGTAGGAGACGGAGGCTTGAGTCCGTGCATTCTATGATTTGCATGTGGAGATGCCTTAGGCATGTTGAACTGATAAGATCTGGGACGTTCATAGGTTGAGTCAGGATGTTCAAGGCAGTCGTGGTGAGATAGTAGGCTTTCTCTAGAAGGGCAATGTGGGTTAAGGTCGAGGCACGGCCATACTGAAAAACCGGCTGAGCGTTTTGTTTTACACGTGGGGTTTGGACGGTAGTATTTCTGGAGTTGTGAGAATGATTAGGAATGGGAACTCTTCGATCATCCTGGTTAACCTGTACATTCAAGCTATTTTCACTGATGGATATTGGCTTTCCATTCCTTTCTTCATAGCAATTTCTTCTAGTGGTCTGATTATCCTGGATACGGTCATTTGGCGTTGCAGCAAGTCCTACATGTAGGTTGGTTTCTCTGGTGCCAGAATTCTCAAGTGTTGGTGCATTGATTACCTCATCATCTAAGTTTTTTCTCAATGTGCGCCTGGTTGGGTTCGGTATCGAAGGAGGAGATGCGTGGTCGATCCAGATAAAATGTGATGGAGAGTCTATTTGATCCTTCTTGCAAGAGGTGGGATAGGGGTCCTTAGCTTGAGGTTTTGAGGGAGGCTCTTTGAAGTGAGATTGGTCTATGCCAGAGTTGAGTTTTTTGGGGATAGACTCGGCTTTAGGAGAAGATTGTGCCAGTGTTGTGGCTGGAGAGGCTTTCTTATGCGATTCCCGATGAGGAGTTAACGAGATACCATAGGCATTCACGTTCATAGGTTGCGGGTATGTCTTTCGAGGCAGTACGTGAATAGATTTTAAAGGGTTCTGCATGGGAGTTTCAGGCTTTTTCGGAGGCAAGTTGTGCTGATTGGACTGTTGGCTTGTAGAGGTTGGCAGGCCCGAGCCAGACGGACGTTTTTTGTCATATCTCCAGGGGCTACCCGACTTTGGGCTACCCGACTTTAGGCTACTCTTTGAAGACCCCTCCCATCCCCATCTGGCTGGGTTGGAGTATTTCCTGTAGGGGCTTGTCATAGGGGGGTAGGTATTAGGCTGTCTAGGTGAGATGTGTTGTTTTTGCTTTTGAGGAGATCTTTTTGAAGCTTTCCACTGTGAATGCTGACTTTGGGCTGTAGTTTTGAAGGGCTCACGGTTTTTAGTGAGAGAGATCGATGGGGAATCACTACATGTTCTAGAGCGTTCAGGTGAATCCATCTCTAAAAGATCTTCTAGGACATCAAACCGATTGCTAGTATGAGGCTGATCAGCGAAGAGGGGGTCTTTCGGCCTTGCATTATTGTCAATCAGGGGTGCTCTGACATTCCGGAATGGATCATCAGAATCTGTTGTCAGGTTGGCACTTGGGTCAAGCCCATTTTTTAGGCACAGTTCCTGTAGGAGGTCATTTGCAATGATGAGTTTAGAGTTTTCATGTTTTAGATCTCTCATTGTCAGTTTGAGATCGGCAATTTGGGCTTCCTTCACAACCATCAAGTCTTTGTCGCCTTGAAGTCTGCGTAAAGAGGCTTCATTCTCTCTCTTTGTCTGACATAATTCTGTTACAACCTTTTCATGCTCTTGCAATATTGTGGTGTGAATGTTTTCCAAGGATTTTGAGGCAGACTTTGCTTCCTTGAGTGTCTTCTCCAGTGCGCTGCATTTGACACAGGGTTTTGTTGAGCCAGCAGGTGTTTGCAGATCTGTTTTATTCTGAGCACTGGTCTGAGATACTTCAGTCTGAGTTACTTTGGAGACTACTACGTTATCAGGGATATGGATTATGGTAGTTTGGGTAGCTTGAGCTCTGTATTTCTCATCTATACTATGTATAGGTCCTGCATGGATTGAGTTAGTTTGAGTATTCTGCGAGGTGGGGTTTGGATAAAGTGGATCTTCAGAAATAGGGGTGTGTTCTTGAGAACAGTCATCCCGAATTGGTGGAGGAATGGAGCATGTGTCTTTCTGTATGACTTCAGTCATATTCTTCTGAATTGGTGCTGGCTGAGAGCAAGCATCACATTTGAAGATTTCTTCTGGGGAAGTAAGTCTGGAGATTTCCGATTGGGAGAGCCCCAGGCATGAGTAATGATGCCAGTTTTCACAGTCAGAACACTGAACAGCTTCTTTGCAGGCATGAGTGAGACATAGCGAGCAGGCAATTGATTTGTCATCTTCATGGCAATTACAGGTTGCTTTCTCTTTGGATGCCCGACAGAGTTGAGAGATATTGATGAGGAGAGTGGAGAGTTCTGCATTCAGAAAGAAGTTTGGGTGGTTTTGCTTCAGTTTGATAGTGATCCAGGGAAGGACTATATCACTAAGGTATTCAAGGTGTTTTCCATGAAGAGCCATTTCACTTGTGCTGAAGCGTAATTGGATTTCGAATTGTTTCCACTTCCCTTGTTTGCCAGAGGTGAGCCTATTGTAAAATGTGAAGCCCACTAAATCGACGCCGGGAGAGGAGTAGCTGGACCAGGAAGCTGTGAGAGGCGTGCCGTGGAGAGGGCTCTGGTCTTTCATTAGACCACAGAGTGTATCTTTAATTCCCTGCAGCACTCTCTGAGGTATAAGGACGGTTAATTGCATATCTCCGTTTTTACCATGAGCACTATCTTTTACAAGATATTGGTTGATTTTGCCATCAAGGCTATGCCTCTTTTTAGATATAGACTTATCTTTATCTTTATCAGATAGGCTCTGGCTATTTTGGTTGCTGTTTCTCTCATCTGGATTGTGTGGTATAGTATCCTCGAGTGAGCTTGGGCTATTACAAGTAGCTGAGACGTTTTTTCCATCGGACATGCGACCTTTGTTTACTTTCTTGGTCTGTACCATTGTCAAGTTTTTTTTTTTTTTTTTTTTTTTTTTGTATAACACAGGATACTCGTATATAAGAAGAACGCAAATTTATATACAGATGATTTCAAGCACACAGTATATCTAGTTCCAAATATTTCTCTAAATTAATCAGTGTCACAAAAGCATGGGAGAGTACAAGAAAGAGTACAATAACATGCTTAGTAGACTAATCAATGTTTTCAGCACGCAGTATGATCACAATCAGAACATACACTGATACAGCACAAAAAAAAAAAAAAAAAGAAAAATAATATTATCATGCAAACACGAGTTGAGGATGGAGGGCGGTCATAGAAGGCACGTACATGTATACAAGGCTTCACAAAACATCAAGTTCACAGGCACGGGACGGTAATAGAGGGTACAAAACAAGACTTCACGGTACAGTTACGTTGGCTACATACACATACTAGACACAGTCAGAGAATTGACGAGTAGCGGGTACATGTACGTAGAGATGGTATAGAAAAATAATATTAACACGCAAACACGAGTTGAGGATGGAGGTTGTTCATAGAAGGCACGTAGACTATACAAGGCTTCACAAAACATCAAGTTCACAGGCACGGGACGGTAATAGAGGGTACAAAACAAGACTTCACGGTACTAACTACGTTGGCTACATACACAGTAGTCAGTACATACTAGACACAGTCAGAGAATTGACGAGTAGCGGGTACGTAGAGATGGTATAGAAAAATAATTTTAACACGCAAACACGAGTTGAGGATGGAGGTTGTTCATAGAGATGTTCATAGAGATGGTAGAGATGGTATAGAAAAATAATATTAACACGCAAACACGAGTTGAGGATGGAGGTTGTTCATAGAAGTTACGTTGGCTACATACACAGTAGTCAGTACATACTAGACACAGTCAGAGAATTGACGAGTAGCGGGCACGTAGAGATGGTATAGAAAAATAATATTAACACGCAAACACGAGTTGAGGATGGAGGTTGTTCATAGAAGGCACGTAGACTATACAAGGCTTCACAAAACATCGAGTTCACAGGCACGGGACGGTAATAGAGGGTACAAAACAAGACTTCACAGTACAGTTACGTTGGCTACATACATAGCAGACAGTACATGCTAGACACAGTAAGAGAATTGACGAGTAGCGGGTAGATCTACGTAGAGATGGTAAAACACAACATGTAGGGATGTTACAAAAAAATTAAATCTCAGAATTCAAGCTCCTGCTTTATGCCATTCGACAGAGCTTGATAAGACCTTTTATTTGATGCCTCATTCATCATAATAGCCCCAGTAATAAGAAAGTTATGCCAATTTTAAACGCCCGGAAATCATGTATTTAATTGCTTTGTTTTCCTTTGTTTTTAAACCAAAAGTTGTGATCTCAAATGTGACCGAAAGATTCTATTTCATGACATAAAATTACCCCAAAATGTATGTAAATACACAAAAAACGCTAATCGGGCCGTCATTTTTGCATGACATTTTCACATTCCTCATCCAAAAAAACATATTTCTAATCGTTAGATTTTGCTGAAATTTCACCAAAAGCAAATTCACATGTTAACCAATCGGTCTAGATACTTTTTTTCAAATCCTGTAGGTAGGATCAGGGTACAGAATGGCACTAAACACGGCTCTTGTGAAACAGTGCAGCAAAACAAACCGCCAAAAACATAAATCATAAAAAGTTTAGTATGAAATGAAAGATAACAATGTCATTCTTCTCATCCAATAGAAATCATGAAACAAAAATCTAATCAGCCCATCAAAAGATCACATTTACGTAGGCTATCCAAATTGGTCTCCAATAGTGCATAACAGCCCCATGGCAGAAACCTTCATGGCGAAAGCACACACATTGTAACATACCTACAACATGGAGAACATAAAGTACATACCATGCACAGGGCTCTGGAGCTATCGAAATATATTTGGTACTCAGCCTGTAATTATGCCTCGGACTTGGAGTCTTGTCTTTGCTTGGACTTGAAGTTTGAACACAATCAAGGCAGCGGCGGCGGCGGCCGGCAGCGTCACTAGATCTAGATCAATTCTAGACTGGAACTGTCTATCTCACTAGCAGCTGTCTAACTCAGAGTTTAGACATGTTCTCCAACACATCAGTGTTGATTTGGGTTCGGAGATCCACACTTTTTCTTGTGGAACTGTAGAGTACCACTCTCACGGGAGGTGAGGCTGGTGAGCAGCTAGCAGCTAGCACCTGATAGCTGATCAGCTATATCAGGGATGAGATGAACTGTCCCAGACAGCAAATGAAGTGTATGGGACTGTATTGAGTTTTGGCGCTTTTTATAAATTTGCAAAGTAAAGTGAGAGTGGATAAATTTCCATATATCTAACCCAAAATTATTTGAATTAGCTGATTAGATATATCAGCAAATCCCTAATCAGTTTTCTAGCAAGAATTAAACCAAATGACTATTCAGAAACAGAAAATATGATCAAATTTAGAGCAGCAAATTTAGAGCAGCCCATCGCATGGTAATTAAACTGATTATTTCAGTCAAGTTGGTAAGTGGAACTGATTTATTATAGCCTAGGCCTAATTTACAATATAACATGCTCGAGGTAAAATGACATTTTGGGGGATTTTGGGGGCAAAACGCTACGACCAGGACTGGCCGTGGCGTTAGCAAGGACATGTGTATAAACGGCTTCCGTCTCTAAAGAGAGAGCCGACCCAGAGACGGAAAATTCGGTCTACTCTAGACTAGGCTAGCTACATGGAGTCGGGCTAACAAAAACGGCCATTTTTTGTCATTTTACCCTAGCTCTAACCCTAAATCGACCTAGTCTATAGCCTAGACCTCTAGTAGTAGTAATAAGTTCATAAAATTGAAAGTGGAAAAGCTGGAGGAGGAGGATGTCACGGACGGGGCACGTCGACAAGCAGAGCGCGAGCGCGACCAGGCCAGGCCAGGTCAGGCGCAGGCGTGGACAAGCATGCTCGGCCTCGGGGCAGCCAGGCGGCAAGGGAAGGCTGTGTGTAGTGTGTTGCCTGTCGACTTCAACGGCAAGCGCCAGCATGCATGCAGCATGACATGAGAAATCGCGAGTTCTCAACTCTCAATGGCAATGCAAAGCTTAAAGGTAAACACTCACTTATGAAAAGAAAGCTTTCGGCCGTCTGCTGTCTTGTATTTCTTCGTTGAATTACGGCAGTAGAGATATGAACAAGATGGCATCTTAGATAAAATGTGATCAAAATGATCGAAACCATGAGAAACGACGTTATGGACGACCACCGATCTTCACTCACCAAGATGGCGGATTAGGCAGACCGATTTCGACTTGCTCCGAAAAATCGCCCTATATGCCTTTCGCTATAACTAAGCTATACAAAACAGATTCGAATCGTTTTTTTTTACAACTCGCTGAAACATGATATATTACGGAAGTAAAAATTCAATATTCCTTGTAAGTGGTTACCACATTCAAGATTTATAATTTACATATTGGATTAGCTTTGGTAAAAAAAAGGTTATAAAACGAGAGAAAAATAATGACAAATTCAAATTACAAAATGTTTTTCAAAGTTTCGGCGAATACGATGTAGAGAGAGTTGATCCAAGGACGAAGTGGTATCGAAGACCCTCTCTAACGCGCTCAAACAATGCATGCAATCCATCGACTCATTGACCTGGCTATATGGCGTAATGAGTAACATGCATAGCGTACAAACTTTTAACCAATTGGAATCCCTTCTCTATCATTACATAATTATCTGGGGTTGCTTTTGTGAACTTTTCATGCAGTTTCGGATGACTATTGTAATGATTTACATTGTAGTTTGTACTTTTACAAATGATTCCCGACCCAAATAATGTATAATTTACCATAAAGCTGTTTTTTTTTCAAAGAGTTTTTCGTGAAAAAGGGATTGGTATCATTGTTGTTATTACTAGAGGAGGTAGCAGCAGAAGAAGAAGGAGGAGGAGGAGAAGAAGAAGAAGTAGCAGCAGAAGAAGAAGAAGAAGAAGACGACGACGAAGAAGAAGAAGAAGTAGAAGAAGATGAAGAAGAAGCAGAAGAAGCAGAAGAAGCAGAAGAAGCAGAAGAAGAAGAATTTTAGGCGTTCTTTTGCCTGTGTGACATTTAACAGGAAAGGAATGAATAATTCATGATTTCTATTGTTCGGTTTTTGTAAACGTACGTTCAGGTGGTGCAAACATGTGTGGTAGAAATAGGTGCATACTCTGCTATTTATTGGCTCGTTACTACTCTTCGTTTTAAAGTATTTCTTTTTCTTTCTTTTTTCTGTATTCAGGTATTGTATTGAACTCGCAAACAACTATTTGTCAAATTACTGCCGTCTTAATTTTAATTGTGTACCACTCTCTAGAGTAAACATTTTCTGTCCCTGTTATTTTTCAAGTCGCCCAGGAACCTATTCTTTACAAGCTCTGCTTCAGTTCTATAGGTTCCTGCACATTTCACAATTTGTTCTTTTGTCTGGGTTTCCTTTAAATGATATTAGTTGTCGAACAAATGTGATGATTACCTTGTCAATTAATATAATCATTTTTTTTAAATTATGAAAGAATATGTCTTTTATGTATATTTTGTTATCTGTATTAATTCTGCATGTGAAATGTGAAATCAATAAACTCAAACTCAAACTCAAGAAGAAGAAGAAGAAGAAGAAGAAGAAGAAGAAGAAGAAGAAGAAGAAGAAGAAGAAGAAGAAGAAGAGGAGGAGAGAAAGATTAAGTTTCCCTCACTATCAAATTAAGACCCATTTTGGATCGCCCTTTATCAAACAGAACATGCCTCACAGGCTAACAATAAGCATAAAATGGGATTAATTCATGATTATAATAGATTATAAACCACAGTACAATTATGGCAAACAGTGTTGTACAAAATCTACAAATAATAAACAAATGAAGAATAATTGATAAATAATTGGTTAGATGAATTAATTAATCAATAAATAAAATGATTAACTACTTCCGAAATATCAAAGTAAAAAAATAATTAATTAATAAACCTGTGCGTCATCTATTGAAATGTGTGAACAAAACAGTGGCACATATCGTAATCCGAACATGATTTCGATGAGATATATTGAAATTACTCTTGATTTGATTTCTCCAAAACAGTTGTGATCGTTAAATCAATGAACCAACCAATCAATCAAACATCCAACCAACCAGTCAATCAATAATTTATCAATCAAACAATTGACCAACCAAATCAATCAATCAATCAATAATTTAATCAATTAACCAACCAATAAACCAATCAATCAACCAATCATCCAACCAACTAATACACCAATCAATAAATCAATTAACCAATCAACTAATCAATCATTCACTCAACCAACTAATAAATCAATCAATCAATTAATCCATTGCTTTGGCCTATACACTACTTATGATAATGTTATAAACTTCCTTTCATGAAGCATCAATAATTCTACAAAACAAGTACATCCATCATAATTCACAAGTCCACAAGGCAGAAAATAGTGTGATAGCGCATGGCTGGCTTTATAATGACTTCTTTTTCACCTGATAAAGAAATATCCGAACATTTCCATGAAACTGCCTTTATTTGTATGATCATCCCATAAATGCTTTAAACATGAATTTTATTTTATTTCACAGGTGGTTGTCCATATACCGGGTAAATTAAGTACTTAAAGACTCCTGTGAAAATGTTCATTCCACGCAATTATTTTCATATTCAGTATTATAACTCGGAGAAAAAAACAAACATTTGTCTTATTACAGAGAAGATGGGTGACGGTTATTCTGTTTTCATATTTGATAATTCAATAAAATAAATGATTCCCATTCACATTTTGTTAAATTACAACAGCATTAATAAGTTATCACAGTAAAAATTATTTGTTACAATAGATAAATGAGTTGATATCTATTATGGCAAGCTCTAATACTACATTTAAATTTCAAATAGTCATTCATAAAATTAGTTCACAAATACTAAGATCAACTATAAGTTGGACTTAACTATGGCAGGCTGTTTATGCCACTATTTCACCATTATCTTTAGATAATATTTTTCCTTCAATAATGAATTATAAAAAAAAGTAAATTCTGTAGATTTGTGACCATGATTTGTATGTCCCTTGAGAGACCAATGCCAGTAAATGGTGAGAGCAAACAGTAGCATGAATGGCCTGTCATAGTTAAGTCCAAATTAAAGTTGATCTTAGTCTTCGTGAAACACCCCCTGTGCACACATTGATTGGTAATTTAACCTAAACCGGTGTTAGTGAATTATGATACAATACACATGGATACAGAGTACAATATATGGCTTTAAGTGCATGGGTGCATTTAAGTGCTGGGTACAAATAGGAGCCCTTTGGTAAGGCATTAATCCTCATTACCAGGTCTCTCGGAGAGGACCTTAAGCTGTCGGTCCTCTGGTTGCTTACTTACAAGCATTTATGCTTTCTTTGCAGTCAGGTAAAATAACCACCACCAACCACCACCCATTATTGTGACCACTATGCATAGAATTACAATGAGTGCTGGAGTTATGTGACACAATCTATTGCAGCTGCCATCAAATACAAAACAAAAGAGATACAATACAATATTTATAAATCATGCATAAAATACACCTGTAGTTTTCAAGTAGTAAAGTATATACAAATATAATGAAAATAAATGAGCTGCATAATACATTAATAAATAAAAGCGAACACACAATTTAAAATACTTGGATGGAACATGCATTGAAAGAAAAGCACTTAACCCCTTGACTACTGAATTGTATAGGTCCAATAGGCTTAACACAGGGACCACCAGGTTCATGTAACCAAAGGGTTAACAATTTGCAATTCATCAGTGCAAAGATATTATAAAGTTCATTCAACTGAAATACATGTAGGGTACTTAAAGGCCCAAACCTAAAGTACAATAAAAATATCCAGTCTAATATGGCTGGCAAAAAATACCACTAAGTGATAAAAGACAATTAGAGAAACTCTTACTTCAAAAATCATTCCTTGGACCATGTTATTCTTCACATACTTAAACAGTTAAGATATTACAATTTTTAAAAACATCTTAAATGTGTTCTGCCATGTAAATTTAATAGGCAATTTCCTTAATGTACCGGTAACTAAATTTAATGCATAAATCTTTGTGAAGTGCCTCGTTACAACTTATTTCATTCACCAGTTACAAATAATTGTCATTATTTCAATAGTCAGAATGCAAATTGCATTACCGGTAACTGTAAAAGGACACATTTTTGTGATTTTTAACTTTTATCGTGGCATGAAACATTTGTGAATATCAAACCACAAAACAAATAGATATCAGACATGCAATTGTAGAGTCAACTTACTTTTACAAATATACAGTGTATAGTATTTTCCTGCCATTCAATGAGCTGTATTGTCAACAAATTTGTGGGATATATAGCTTTTGCGAGTCTGGACTCCTCACGAAATTCACGAAAGTTGTATGCATACAAAATTGTTATGGTATTACATCTTGTTAGAAAGGGCATTACATAATGTTCCCACCAATCAGAAACTAATGTATACCGACTATTGAGATACAAGAATTTGTAACAGGAATGAAATAATTTATATAGAGGCACGTCACAAATACACAAATTACAAATTTACGACAAAGGGCTAATTCAAACATATTTCAGAGTTGGTATTGAGATGTATATAACATATGAGGCAAGTTTCATATTAAATGCTATTTGTAAAATTGAAATGGGAAATCTTTTCACCTTTCAATTAATTACAAACCTTACAAGAATTACGAGAACAGGTACAAGGCTGTACTCCCTTATAAAGCATTTGAGATGTTTGATACCATACAATAGAGGTCAGAGTTGTACTTCACATGCAGTCATACACTGAATTTTAAACACAAAAATCCACAAGACTTATTATTTTACAAAATAGAGCTCTGCAAACACATCAAACTTACCCAATTATTCCCCATGATAATACACCCTATCCAGAATATAAGAAACATTTATTTTCAATAGTGATGAAAAAACCAAGGAACATTTCCCAAATCAACTCTTACCATAATCCCCATATTATTATACCACCAAAAATGCACACAACACGCAGAATCACTGGCAAACCTGATTGTAAACCAGTGATACTTTGCTTTAAAAAAAACATATACAATTTTTTTAATCAATCTATTCAATGTTAAAATATAGGTTAGATGATTTGTATTAAGAGAAGGTGAAATTGAGAAGTTTACATGATCATTTAAAAATATTTCAGGTTGAATTGGTCATATATACTCTTGTTTCCTAGAGAAAAACTAGAAACAACTTAGGGGGCAGTCTACAAAGGAAATGGAATGTCTAAATAAAGCATGGTAACTCTTCATTTGCCTAGGATCAAAACTGTCACATTGTTTGCAGTATCTTATACAATGTACATGGCAATAAAGTTAAAAAGAAGGTTGAGTTCTGGGAAGAGATGAACAATAGTTTATGAGCATTATTATTGTTATTATGCAAGGGTGGAAGAACATCAGATAAAACATGTTCCCTGAAAAGCATGGCTCTTCAAATGCCTTCATATTCTAAATATGGCATGTAACATCGTAAAAATTGGGACGGATTTTTACGCCACGTGTTCGTGTAGTCCCGTAAACATCCTTCTGTGTACAGTGCTTGTAACTTTACCAAGACTTGGCCAAATTTCTTATCATTTTGATGATTCCAGAACCTTGCAATACACACAAATACTTTAAGCTAGATGATCGACCTTTTCTGATTGATTCCACACCGTTTCTTTCACAATGCAATTGCATGACTAGAACTCAACTTCATCTTTAACTGTGCAACAGTGACAAACTGACAATCCATTATTTGTTCCTTATACTCACTCCTTCACATATATATATATACATGCAAGCAGTTTACCAACTTAATATCAGGGTGGACTTCCCCTTTGACACAGAATTAAAGTTTAGCCGACCATGTTTTGGCCCTCATTATATCGAGATGATCAACATGATTGCGCAATATACTATCATACATGTACATAGTACATTTTTTCAGATGATGTGTACCGATAGGTCAAGAGAAAATAAAAATAAAAACATGTCATCTTCTAATCATACCTCGACAGGAAATATATATTTTTTGTATTGCAAATTCAAAATGAGATGTTCAAAAATACACTGCAATCTTGCCATGAAAATGTACATGTAAAAAATGGCTTCCTTTGCTTTAAACAAAAAATGTTTTAAAAGATTTCCTGGTATTAAAACTGTGCATATTAATAATATTTCACTATTTCTAATCAAATTTCAAATTACATGATTATAGGATTAAATATAGATCAATTTATAGTGCTACTTGGTACATGATGCTTGATGGAGAAATCCCTTTGGCAGCTCACCCAGGAAGCTATACTGGGATGGTAGGTGAGGCGAGTAGCCACAAGGAGTGCCATGAAGTGCAGAAATGGTGTGTGGACAAGCACTTGTCAATTTACAGGGAAATATATATGTTAAGTCCAGTGTAAGTAAAAACCATGCCAGTAAACTGATTGCAAGAAATAAAAAATGGTGGGAGACCAGTACACTAAATACTGGTAAATAAAATTATTTCCCAAATACTGGTAAAATAACGGACATGTCACTATGAGTTGTAAATTACGATAAAATTAGATTGCGTAATAGATTTACAATTTAATGCAAATTCGAAATAGAGCGCTTTCCTCACCTCATAGCTTAAATATACATACACTGTATAGACTTCTAGTAGGCATAAGGGCGCTTCATTATTAACATAAATACACGTTTAGTTTGAGCTGCTGTATATATGAAGATGTATATCATCTATATCACACGATCCACTTTTACCAAATGTACATATGATTTGAATTGATGTATAAATTTGGCAAGTATAAATATTTTTTCAAAATAGAGTTGATTTTTTGTTCTTCTCTCCATTTCTCTCTTTCAAATCCTAACTGACATTTGACCATGAAAGCAAAACGGGGGTAATTACAGGCAATGTGTCTAATGTATCCATCTATTTTCATCAGAAAATAACAAATCTTTTTGTTTTTATGACCATTGACTTATATTGTGATCCAAGAAAGAGCCATTTAGTCGATATTTACATCAAAGGGTTTTCATTACCCGATGAAATAAATGGGTGATTGCATGAAAGACACCTGTCACAGCATCAACCCTGTACAATGGACAGATAAGCCAGTGGACAAGACCGACAGCTCAGGAGCTCCATAGCCCATGCGCCAAGCTTGTTGGATTAGTGGCCTGTTGGTCCAGTAGCTACACAAGTAGGGTCATACAGGACCCTTTAATAACACAACGATCAATTAGCGATTGACTCCTACAGGTGCTATGTATCACTACATGTAGATACAATCAATTGATTGTAAGATCAATCAATCAATTGTAACAATCAATTGCTAAGCTTTATGCTACAATGCCGCTTTGGTTTAGGCTCTCATCCCATCAACAGAAATGGATTACTTCAAATTCATTGATGATAATTTCTATCAAAAATAGAGTTGATTTTTTATGTAGATACTTTATTCCATATTTCTCTATGGACGGTTAATCCTAAATGTCTGTAGGTGAAATTAGTGTCTGCTGTGTCACCATAAAACCAGAAGAGCATTAACTACGTATACATGTATACATGTATGTGCATACCCTTCAACAATGATTTGAAGTGTACCATCACCTTAAAAAAAAAATTGTGTACAGCTAAAAACTCCTAGAATGTATGAAGTCAACCTAATCACCCTGCATTCCATGAGCTAACAGATATTTAGAAGTATGAAGAAATTTTAAGAATTACAAACGGCGCACGCGGAACCCTATTTTGGGGGAGCATGTATATGTACAGTGCCCTGAGTAGTCTACTCAGAAGTCGCTTATATGTTAGCCGTGAGTGTATTTAGATTTGTAATATCTCTTTACAGAAATACTTTTTGAAACTCATATTTTGAAATTCGGCATTGAACTACACGCACTGACATATGAAACATAATTTCTTTTGGGTGATTGGTAATTTGGTACACTTAAATGCCTTTCTGTTTCTCAACACAAAACACACACACTGTATTTCTTGTTTTCTCTACCATTGCACATTGAGCAACGCCCAAGAATTGATCCGTATAAATACTAATCAGTATGCTCATGATTATTGGCATGCCCGTTCCCCCGACCTTCCGTGACCCCTTTGACCTGACCTTCAGTGACCCCTTTGACCTGACCTTCCGTGACCGCTGTGACCTGACCTTCAGTGACCCCTTTGACCTGACCTTCCGTGATCCTTGTGACCTGAGCTCCCGTGACCTCTTTAGGGGCATCCCCATTCGTCATCTTTGCTCCTTCCTTCCTCTCCGCCCGTACCAATCTCATGAAGAACTTCCCATACTTCCTGACTGTAAGACGAGCTATACTGTACATGAAGATTAAGCTGACGATGTAGAGCCCCACGGAGCCAATCCGGAAGATTAAGAGGGGGGTGGGGTGCCGGAGATAGGAGTAGAGGAAGAAGGAACCGATCCCCATACGGCAAACGAAGAACGTCAAAATGAAGGCCAGGTCGTTGATTTCATAGACCAGGGTCTTGGTGCGGCCCGTTTCACGCATGAAGTATCTCGCCTGTGGAAATATGATACATATATGTATATGGTTTATTTTCTTTTCCATCAATCTATCTTACGCATGAAGTATCTTGCCTGTAGAAATGTGATATACATGGTTTATTTTATTGCAAAATATTTCAGCTCAAGAGCAACTAATCCAGACCACTTACATAATGAATGAGAACTATAATAATAATAATAATAATAAAAACGTTACTTATAAAGCGCTTACCACCGAAGTCTCTAAGCGCTATACACACAAAATAGATTGATATACAATTACATCTTATACAAAACTAAAAATGCAAATAAACATACAAATTACAATACATATGGAATACACGTCAAAATGAACAGAGTTAATTAATCATCGAACGCAATTTTGAATAAATGTGTCTTGAGACTAGTTTTGAATAGATTAACGGTTTGACAGTTTTTTACATTTAAAGGTAATCTGTTCCAAAGTTCAGCAGAAGCTTTGCGAAAGGAGCGATTACCATAAGAAAGAGTTGAAACAGAAGTAGATACGAGGTTTAATTGTGAAGATGACCGTAAACTGCGTGAGGGTTTGTATTCCTATACACCCAAGCAAGCAAGATACAGATGTAAAATGACCATGGTGCAAGACCCGGAAGCTGGGACAAATAGATATTCTCTGAAATCATGATACATGTACTTCATAAGAATTTGGGGAGAAGTATGATAAGAACAAATGACAAAGAAAGAAAACTTATGGGAAGAAAAAACAAACAACAGAACTCTTGAGACACATTAAAAAAACTTTATGACCAGGAAGTAGAATCATCCATACCTGTAACATGGGATTGCTGACCTCCGACCCAAATATGGCCGCCCCGACCTCCGTGCCAGATATGCCCATGATGAGCGAGACGGTGATGCAGACGAGGGTCAAGAAATGATGGATGATCATGAAGAACTCCTCTTGGAACCAGATACACCAGCAGAAATCAAAGAGGAAATACCCCATACAGATCACGAGGGTCAGGATCTCCAGATTGTTGTTTCGTCCAGCTGTGGGACAATAACAAAATAATTAAAGGAAATTAACTTGATCAATCGTCAGAGCCAGATTTGAATGAAATAAATATATTTTCACAGCTTGTACTCTGTATAAAATTATCAACAACAAAAATAACAAAAAATTCTTGACCTGGAATAACGAAGGGCCTCTTCTTCTTCTTTCTCCTCCTCCTCTTCCTCCTCCTCCCCTTCCTCCTCCTCCTATTATTATTACTATATCATTACTATTATTATTGACAGTATCATTATCATTATGATGATGATGATTATCATTATGTCTCACCTGGATTTGTAATGAACCAGGGATTGTAGTACATCCCAAAGATGTAACTCAGGGTTGAGATGATGACCGCATGCACACTGGTCACCACCCGACAATGCCACTCATAGCTTCGTTTGGAGTTGGTCAAGCACAGGACACAGTAGAGGGAGAACCAGCCCAGGAAGCTGGCTAGGACGGACGTAGGGATGCCAATCCCCTCAAAGTCAAGGGCAGAGTCCAATCGCTGAAGCACTCCCATCGTCCTGGTCCTGATACAAAGGTGAAAGGTCAAATTTCAACTATAATCATGCAATTCAATATTATAACGAGAACACTGTTGTACTAATTCCCTCAATGTCAAGGGCGTCATAGTTTTTTTTTCCTGGAAAGAGGCACTAGAGTAGAGTCTCCGGTCTCCATGTCGTAATTGCATGCCTACCCCGTGTGCGGCCGGGGGTGTCAATACACACATAACATGCAGGTTTGTGTATAACGGTATGCGAACTGAGGTGTGTACACGTTACAACCCGCTAGTTTCTAGTAGTACGTACCCCCATTCCTCCCGATATGCATTCTAGTTGAGATGATACATTCGGGGAAAAGGTGAAATTGTTTAAAACTTGACAAAATTACTGAACAACAGATAAACATGAGAATTTGGGTTACCCGTAGTAATTTGGTTCATGCTTTGATTGTGACGTTGCGCATAAAGCTTTATGAGGTAACGCGTGCCGGCCATGCCGCCCACCGGGTAATGCATGGCCGCACACAAGGGAACTCGAAGCATTTCAAAAGGTGGACACTGCTGACCACGCTGTGGGTCAGTTACGTTATTTGTGCCTTCTATTTAATAAGTATATGAACTCTCCATTGAGGGTATTGAAGTATTCTGTGAGTATTTGCATAAAAATAGAATCAGCGGTTCCCGCGGTTGCGGATCGGCCGCACACCGGAGACACTAGTCACTACTCTATGCACTAATGCGTGCGCGAGGTTGATTACCATTTGCAGTTAGACCTCATGTTTAGGAGTGATTGTAGGAGTGCCCACTCCTACAATGCATGAAGTCTAACCGTAAATGGGAGTGCCCTAAACAAAAGGCTGAACTTGAACTTATCTACTCTGGTTAAACTTGTTGAAGTAAGTCTAGACTTTCTAGACCTAAAACTAAAAACTAAGGAGTGTATAGATCTAGACCTCTGGACTTCTAACTCTAGGGTTGAGTGCCCAGTATTCGGTCACTTAAGGGGAAATCACTAATATTTTGAATTCTTACCTCTTTTATTTTACAAATACAATCTACCCATCAAAAGAAAAGAAAATTATTCCTCTAACAGGATTTTATAGTCACTTAAAATAAAGAATAATGATAAGAAAAATAATTCCGAAAGAAGACAGAGCATTTTTCTGCCAAGAATTTGGTCGCGCCGATTAGAATTCGGTCACGCGATTTGTGTGTGTTATCTCCGTTGCCAAGGAGCGAAGCATATTTGCGCACTATTTTCACACAATTGCGTGATAAAGCACTGATTGTCAATGCGTTGACCGAAAACTGGGCGAGCGATACCGCATGGCAAGGGTATCGTATAAATACCTCTTGCACCAGTAGGGGCGCTGGTCCTAGAATGAGGAGCGTCCTCATAAACAAGGATATCCTCATAAACGCAGACAAAATGTGTCCTGAAAAATAAGGGTTGTCTGCATTTTCGAGGACGTTTTTTTTCATTGGCGCTCTGGGGGTTTCATGTTACAGAACGGCCTGCTGGCGATGCCAAAAATGGATTCCCCGGGGAAAAATAACCCTAGTTCACCGTCTACTTTTATGGGTTGTCCGTCTTCCCAAGGATTTATTGCTCATAATGTGAAGGTCTCTGTACAAAGTCAATGTAAAATGCATCAAGAAAATCATTGCAGAATCTGTTTTTTGCATCGCCAATGCACCGATCAAAAATATGAAACGTCTGCGAAAATGCAGACGGTCCTTATTTTTGAGGACGCATCGGTCCGTGTTTATGAAGACGATCCTTATTCTCGGACCAGCGCCCCTACTGTGCACATCGGCAAGTGCGTCATTTGCAAATTCGCTGCGATGGAGTGAACACACATACTAAATTCATTGCGACAGCACACGTAGTTGTTTCGCAATAGACTTCTACATATGGCTATGCATGTTAGCGCAGGTGCTAACAGAACGCGGAAGTGCAGAAAGTTGTGCGACACTGACCACTTTCGAGCTAAGTTGGAGATCTTTTCAGGGCCCTAGGCCTATATCTGATTTAATTTTGAGAGTTAAGAAAAGTTGTTCAGTTGCCTGATTTGTGCAAGTTTCGCGGCTCATTAAATATTTTTTAAATTGTTACAGCTGTTGAAACGGCTGTCTGACCGAATACTGAGAATGGACCGAATACTGGGCGCGCTACCCTAACTAGGGAGGCCAATGCCCAAATCTAACTTTTTAATTACGAATTTGTTTAAAATAAAACAAAGATTAAAAGAAAGCATTTACTTTCACTAAGAAAACTCACCCATCTGCCGACTCCAGAAGTTCCATAAAATAGGAGATATCCAGCTAGTTCCTATGAGCTTCCTTCTACGCCTGGCCGTACGTAAGAGCCTTGAAACAATCAATTTCATGGTCCCAAAAATTACGTCGAGAATTAGACAGGCCCCAGGGAATGGGCGTGTCATCATGGTCATTGCCCGGACAACAAGTTCAAAACTTCGCGCGAAAGTACATTCATCATCACCGGCTAGCCTTGAATTAGTCGCACACACCGACACAGTACTGCAGGCCGTCCAGGTACGGTAATTGCATGCAAGCCGCAATCGAGCCATGCTAGCCATGCCACGGCATGGAGGGTCAAAACATAATGAGAGAAAGCTCGAAAACCACTCATTGTAAATTAAGAAAATTATTGAAATAAATAAATAGGCCTACCTTAGTTTTGATATGTATTCCAATTATTTCCTCATGAGTAAAGATCAATCTGACACTGCAAAATCCAACAGTTGCAGCGAACACAATACGATCGATAAATCCAACAGTTGCAGCGAACACAATACGGAATCAAACATAGTCAATAGGACTGCACGCATTGATAGACGTGTACTGACGGAGATATTTCTCTCCCTCTCTCTCTCTCTCTCTCTCTCACTAACCATATGATGATATCATACACTAAAACACACACGTTCAAATCATGGCATTCATTACACTTCTCAATTGGAGTATAGACTGCTCACGTAGACTTTTTTTTTTTACTGAAATGTCTTTTTTTACACTTCTCATACATTACTGCACGACACTGACCTAGTGCTGAGAATAAGGTACTATGTGTGAGACTACGTCAAATTTGTTTTGCGCGCGATGAGACCGGACCTCATACATATTCATATTATGATGTCGCAAGACTTCTATTTTGGGCTGGAACAATGACGTCTCTGTTCACAGTTTTGCTCCCCAATTTGAGATGGCTCTAGCTATGGGGCTCAAACCAACGCAAGATTGACAAAAACATCGTACTCTATCTACCTTTGATTGTGCAGTTTGTAAAAATCTGCAATTAAAAAGATATAATCCTTTTTCGTTATATTTTCTAGTCGTTAAAAGTGACATTTGTGCACAACTGATATGTTAATCTCTATCAAAAGTTCTTTGATATTAAATTGATTCCATATTTTTAGGCGCTACCTTCAGTCATTGAGAAGGATTTTAGTGAGCTAACCTCATCGCCCTCTAGGACCCGTCTAGTTTCTCTTGTCCGTCCGTTATTTTCGTCTGCTAGCGCAATTATTGGATCAAAATACATCAAAATCTGCAAGATCGTCAACAAATGGTGAAAGACCATTACAGATCCGTGATTATAGGTATGTTGTGGAGTGTGTAATTGTGTATTTGTTATACATTTTATTCCATAGATATTTGTTTTCTTTTTTTTCCCCTTTTTTTTTCTTCTGGTAATTTTCTGACTTGGACGACGAGCGCACAAATCGTAGGCGTAGAAGCCTTACGCCTATGGCGGGCGAAACATGCCATATACATGACAACTATACAACCATACATCCATTCGATGGATGTAAGGTTTTAACCAATCAGAACGCAGGAAACTGTACAACTATACAACCATACAACTATACGACTATACGGCTATGCATCCATCGAACGCATGTATAGTTTACAGCGTGCGGGCCGAAGTGCCATAATCAACAACCATACAACTATACGACTATACGTCTATAAAGCTCGGGTTTCAACTGCTGCTCGTGCAGTGGTTTCTCTCTCCCCCTCTCTCCTCACAAAACAACTACTGCTCGTGCAGTGGTTTCTCTTTCCCCTCTCTCCTCTCAAAACAACTATACTGCTCGTGCAGTGGTTTCTCTCTCAAAACAACTACTGCTCGTGCAGTGGTTTCTCGATCTCTCCTCACAAAACAACTACTGCTCGTGCAGTGGTTTCTCTCTCAAAACAACTACTGCTCGTGCAGTGGTTTCTCGATCTCTCCTCACAAAACAACTAGGTCCTACTGCTCGTGCAGTGGTTTCTCTCTCAAAACAACTACTGCTCGTGCAGAAACCACTGCACGAGCAGTAGTTGTTTTGTGAGGAGAGAGGGGGAGAGAGAAACCACTGCACGAGCAGCAGTTGTTTTGTGAGGAGAGAGGGGGAGAGAGAAACCACTGCACGAGCAGTAGTTGAAACCCGAGCTTTATAGACGTATAGTCGTATAGTTGTATGGTTGTTTATGGCACTTCGGCCCGCACGCTGTAAACTATACATGCGTTCGATGGATGCATAGCCGTATAGTCGTATAGTTGTATGGTTGTATAGTTGTACAGTTTCCTGCGTTCTGATTGGTTAAAACCTTACATCCATCGAATGGATGTATGGTTGTATAGTTGTCATGTATATGGCATGTTTCGCCCGCCATATACGCCCGGGCATTGGCCTCCCTACCCTAACTAGATCTAAGTAAGAAGTCTAAAGTCTTGACTTAAACTTAAATAAAGAGGACTTTTGATTTATGCTTTTTTTTAACTTTCAAAATCAACACTGTACTTCTCGATCTAATTCATATAACAAACAACATGTTCAAAAGTAAGAATAATCGACTGACTCAGTCACTCTACCGACACAATTTTGATTTTGTTTGGAGGAGTCAAGGACTGGCATACACTTACACAAATAACTATGCGTGGGGCTGTACCCTACCAATTTACCATCCATTTGAAATTGAATTGAACAGAATAAGCTGGAAAGAAACCAGTGACAAAATAACTCACCAATATCGTAAAATGAGCAAGAAGTGATGAACTTAACAGATTTCCCTGTACAATAACAGAAGAAAGCAACAATTTCAAGAGAAATCGAAAACGATCACCAGAAATAATATTTTATTTATTTTTAGTAGGCCCGTGGAAAATGGAATGTCTCCCTCACGTGACAGGAAATATAGAATGAGGTGATTTTTGACCTGGGGGAGGGAAACAAAAGAATGCCTTTTGATTTGACTGGATTCGTTGCCTCTAATGACAATAATGATTTTCAGAGTTACCTTAATAAAGATAATGGTATAGATACTAAACGATATAATAAAGATGAATGTGTGAATAATAATGGAAGACAAATTTTAGAAATTGTCAGAGCTTTTTTTATCATAGATTGTAAATGGAAGGATTGGTGGTGACAAAGGAGTGGGCAATTATATTTGTTACAATAAGAATGGGGGAAAGAGTGTAGTTGACTATATGTGATTGCTTCAGCTAGTTTTTTTCAGCATATCTTAAATTTTGAGATCGATGTATTTGATAAATGCATGTCAGATGTACACTGTCCAATCGTTTTTACATGATATTTCTACAGATGAACCGAGTGAAATCTCAAGGTCGGATATTTATTTAGGCCTATATCCTCTCAGCGAGAAACGTATATGGTCTTTAAAGGGTCTGCTGAAAAAGTTGCTAGCTTTAAATCAAATCTAGATAACTACGCAGATAAAATGAAAAGTGAACTAGGTACAATTGAAAGATCAACATCCCAGTTGAATGTGGATGGTTTTGTACACTTCTTTGTGATTCTTTTGTAAATGCTGCCCTAGAAGTTGGAATCTGTGAGAAGAAAGTTCGGAGAAAATCTCAGGCAAAAATTGGTGTGCAAGTAAATAAACCATGGTTCGATAATGAATGTAAACAGGCAAGGGATTCGTATTTCAATTTCAAGAATAAATTGAAGCGTAAAAAGAAGGGTGAGCCATCTGATAAAATATAAGAAATGAATGGTGAAATTTGTAAAGCAGCGAGGAAATACAAACGGTTGCTTCGTAGAATTTTTTTTTATAGAGCAAATCTCTAAATGATAATCTCAGATCCACAGGAGTATTGGAAAACTTTGAGTGGTAATTCTGGAAAGCGAAACAATAATAAGGCATAAGGTCTCGCTGATTGGTTTTCTCCATCACTTTCGAAGGTTATTCCACAATGGATCATGCATTTTGTGTTGAAATCTTTACTGGATTGTCAAAGGGAAGGAGGATTTATTGCGCCTTTGTGGATTTTAGAAAAGCCTTTGATAATTATGATAGATCGAGCATCCTTATGGTATAAATTGTTATTGTCAGGAGTAAACGGCAAGGTATTTAGAGCCATTAAGAATATGTATGCTTCTGCTAAGTCGTGTGTTACGACATGTGGTCAAAGGCTCCGAAACATTTGCTTGTAATATTGGGGTAAGGCAGGGTGATAATTTATCCCCCCTTACTTTTCGCAATTTATCTTAATGATTTTGTTGGATATATCCGAACCGAATTTAAGGGTTTACGGTATTTATATGATGACGTGTGTTTTTATGTTCTTGATAACATTTCTGATGAAGACTTATTTTTAAAATTTACATTCATTAATATATGCAGATGATACTATTATCTTGGCAGAAAATCCAGAGGAACTCCAAATGGCTTTGGATGCTCTGTCCAGCTACTGTGAGAAATGGAAATTGCGTGTGAATAATGAAAAAACAAAGATAATGATATTCTCTAGAGGGAAGGTACGCAAGTACCCAGTTTTTAAGTATGCGAACGATATTATCAATGTGGTACATGACTTTGTTTATCTTGGGGTTAAATTTAATTACAATGGTAATTTTAAAAAGGCAATATCAACAGAGGTGATTCAGGCAAGAAAAGCCTCAGTTGCAATGACTCTAAAGGTGCAAAGGTTAAGATTATCATTGGATATTCAGTGTGAGTTATTTGATCCGTTAATCCTTCCAATACTTTTATAATTATGGCTGTGAGGTGTGGGGTTTTGAGGATTTAAGTCAGATTGAAATTTTTCATCGCAAATTCTTAAGGTCCATACTGAATGTCAATAAATATACACCTGACTGTATGATTTATGGTGAGACAGGCCTTACTAAAATTGATGTTCAGGTTAAATGTAGAATGGTAGGTTTTTGGCTAAAAGTAGTTAAAGGAAGTCATTGTAAATATTCATTTAGATTCTATAATCTTTTAAAGTTACTTATGGAAAGAGGTTCCCAGTCTCAATTATCTGAATGGTTGTCATGTGCATAGAGAATACATTAAATAATGCTGGGCTAGGAAATGTGTGGCAAATGCAAGGGGATGGATTTAGTAATACATGGATTCTTCATGCTCTTAAGCTCAGGTTGACTGACATGTCAAAGCAAGAAATTATGTCAAATGGTTGGTCAAATCGCATTTGTGTTAACTACCGAATTATCAAGAGCGAAATTTTATTTGAAAAGTATCTGGTAAAGTTGAATAGAAGAGGTGCAATCACTTTGTGTCGATTCCGATGCAGGTCACACCGCTTACCAATTAATAATGAAAGGTTTGAAAATAATCCTGAAGAAAGTCAAATTGAATGTCCTTGTTGTAATTTAAAGGTTTTTGGGGATGAATTTCACTATATTTTTGTCTGCCCTTTTTTCAAGAAAGAAAGGCAGTTATACTTAGATCGACAGTTTGTTGTGAGTAACCCTAGCACATTTCACATGGACAAATTGTTTAATAGAACTAGCGTTAAACAATTAAGAAAACTCGTACAATTCATAACAGTAATAATACAATTCTTTTCGTTGGTTCCTAAGGCTGAAAGGCATGGTCCTATTTTTGTTAATAAAAGTGTAGTTACTCGTAGTGGTAAACAAACCAAACCACGTGATATTTTAGACTTATAACTTTAAACTGTATAGTGTATACTTAGTCTTTAGCTCATGTTAATTGTGTTTTAGAAATATAAAAATGTATATATCTTTCTGTATTGTGTTGTAAATATGTTGTGTTCTCATACCCCTGAAGGTAGATAGAGTCAAATAAAATCTAAATCTTGATAAATGCAATATAAATGAAAGATCGAGTATGCACTGGGCATCGTTTCATTGAAGAACGCTTGTTAATTTATAATGCGTCGCTAAACTTGACCAGTAGCTACAGAATGAACTTTGATGGTTTCGTGAAACACTGCCCTGGTGATCATGACATTTTACTAGCACCATTTTCCACCAAATTTTTTTAAAAACAAAGCAAAAAGCAAACAAGAACAAATTAAGGGGGGAAAATACAGTATCTAAAACAACAACAAGCAACGACGACGACGACGACACCAGTAAGCATATGAGAGCCCTCGGTACCGGAACACAAATAATAAAAGAAAACAATTAATAAAACGCAATGCCTTTGTCCTTATATAAAATGATGTGTGTGCTTGTAGGAAATTAACAAAAACCAAAACAAAAATGAATGAACATGTTACTTTCGATTACGTTCCGGTCTTTTCATTTTGATTTTGGGTAAACTTGCATTTATGACATATTACATCCATCATGAACCACGCCCCCCCCCCCCCCATTTGATATATTCTTGCTATGCCCCTGAAAGAAGGGGAAACTAGATAATAATTTTGGCACCTGGTAGTTTATATTAAAAAACAGTCCGATGGCTGCATACAAAATATTGAACCCAATCACAATCCAACTCAAAGGACTATTTATGAACTAATGCCAGCTCAGTTGTCGGGATAAGGTTATAATTATGACAATATCATTTAGTTAAAGCAGGGGCGAATCCCCCCCCCCGGGGGGGGGGGGGGCAAAGGGCCCGGTCCCCTGGCTAAAAACAGGAGAGAAAAAAGATGGTAACGTAAATTTTACCAAAGTTTTAAAACAAAAATTCAATAATTTGGCTTCCCCCCCTCCCATGCTCAAGGCGGAGGGGGGGGGGGGGTGTTAAAAAAAGGAATGTCCCCCCCCCCCGTTAAACCAAAAAACACCGTTTACCCCCCCCCCCCCCCCCCACTGAGCGAAAAATATCGGTCGGCGCGATTCAAATTTTTAGCCACCCCCCCCCCCCCCATTGGAAAATCTAGGATCCGCCACTGGATTAAAGAGCATAATATGTTGAGTACAGGTAAATGTAGAAATACTATATGAGCTAGGTCTATTTCGTTATTATCACAGTGTTGGGGAACATTATTGGATTAATTTTAATTGATCAGGAGGCCGGGTTCCCTGGAAATTGTATACTAGTTCAGGCAATACATTTGGACAGAATTGCCAACCTTTGTTTTTTGGTACATCTGCGTAGGCGACTGCCTACCTTCCTTAGACGCTCATTACAGTGCGGTGTGGAAGGAGATTTAGAAGTTCATGACTGCACGCGCTTGTGATTATATACACTAACTGTGAATGATTTTATGATATTAACACCTACGAAACTGCAAATCCACTTCTTTTTCAATTGACAGCAGAGTTTCAGAATACCTACTGTGCAGTTTTAATTCAAACTAAATCTCCTCACCCGCACTCACCGTCACCGAAGTCCTGAGCGCATTTAAAGATAAAGTTGAGTTCTGGTGATGCGGTTGAATCGTGAAAGAAACTTTGTGGAATTGATCAGAAAAGGTTGATCATCTAGCATAGTACTGCAAGGTTCTGGAATCATCAAAATAATAAGAAATTTGGCACAGTCTTGGTAAAGCTACAAGCACTGTACACAGAAAGAAGTATATGAACATGTGGCATAAAAATCCGTCCCGACTTTTATGATGTTACATGCTATATTTAAAATATTAAAGATGCTATGTCCCTTTTGCAGCCAACATCAAATTCTGTAGAACTTTGCAGGAATTATGAATATGTCAAGTATGTCCTATCTGTGAAATTTAAACGTTAGCAGTGTCCTAATATTCAAAATTATGCAAGGTAACCCGTTTACTTGCTAGACTTCACTGCAGACACTATTGAGCGACTGACTGGCCTTTTTCCTTCTTTGGTAATAACAAACATAAAATGAGCTGTAAAGGGTACATGAGCATTTGTCTACATCAATAACCATGCACTTCTTGTAATGGCCTAAATTAAACTGATTGAATCTTTGCGCAGCATAAAACGTTCGACCATTCGGTACAATGGTCTGAAAATCAGACTATTACTTACTGGCTCTATAGCTCTTAACCCTAATAAGGCCGGGGGGGGGGGGGGGGCCATTTTGCCCCCCCCCCCTCCACGATTTTTCCGATTGCTCGGGAACGCATATGGATGGCGCCCCGCCGCTCGCTGACTTTTTTCTTTCGAGTCTTGCGCATCTTTCAACAACAAAAAAAATTGAAAATCGGACCAACAGTTACAAGGTCACGTGACCTTTTGTCTTTGCATGTCAGCCCGAAAATCGTTCATTTTTGTGATTTGTGTACAAAACATATGGAAATGTCATTTTTCCTAAAACTTGGTTATTGGGTCTTGTTTAAAGTTTAGGTGGTTGTTTTTGGAGTCAAAATAGTTGAATTGTAGTAAGAAATGAAATAAAACAACAAAAACAATAAAATACATAAGTTAAAAAAACAATGAAATACTTAAACAAATATAAAAACAAGAGATAACATAAGGAATAAGCTAGCTCTTCGGATTTTTTTTTCGTATTTTATTCCAATTGGTCTAATAAAGATATGTAGTGAAAAAGAATGCTCAAATATGAATAATATATGATTTATGAGCAAAAATGTGATTTTATGACTTTATTTGCATAAATTACCATAAATATGCAAATAAGTGAATTTTTCAAAAAATTGAAATTATCATATTATTCTATACACTTCACTTGACAAGCGTGCACATTTTTGGCGGAGATCGGCCGCTTCACGGCCAAGATCTTAAGGGGGGGGGGGGCATAATGCCCCCCGGCCGTACTGAGACCTCAAATACCCCGGCCTTTTTAGGGTTAAGTCGATTCGACAACTAATAGTCGTTATTTTCCCACTTAAAGACATTTTCAAGCCCCCCCCCCCCTCTTTAGGGACATTTTAAATTAGTATTATCTTTCAAATGCTGTTGGAATTTAACCTTTTCATTTTTTGGCCTGCAAATGGGACATAGTACCTTTAAGGCATTTGAAGAGCCATGCTTTTCAGGTAACATTTTTTATCTGATGTTCTTCCACACTTGCATATTACAATGATACCGCTCACAATTTATTTTTCACCTCTTCCCAGAACTCAACCTTCTCTTTAATTGAAGGATGGCATATAAAAGGGGGCAATTCAATTGTCCCAACCTGCCAGACATCAGACCAAGAAAAGAAATGTAGCCTCACTAGTACTTAGTGAGTCTCCCTTAGAGCAGCAATCACTGTAGATCTGCAAGAATCTTTAATATTGAAGGAGGCAGATTATCTTGAAGAAGAAGAGAAGAAGAAGAGATCGGGAAATACACCAATACAATACAAGCGTCTAGACATATTACACTTAAAATGATTCCCTAAAATAAGTTATTCCTGATCGGGCTTGCCCCCCCCCCCCCTTTCCGGGCCGTAATGCAAACCATGGCCCTATTTCAAAGAACTTGTTATCAATATCAAATGCTAAATTTCTATGACAAACCTGCTCCCAGCCAATCAAATGCCACTATTTAAAGGCCCACTGCACTACTTGTAGCTACTTGCGCCCTCTATATAACAAACAATGCCTAATCGGTGACCATTGGTCCCCCATGATCCTCTTTTTCTTATGTTAACTGAGAGCTGAGTTGATGAGATAACCACCTGTCCAGTGACTTTGCAGGGCAGTCTAATCCCTCCTGTAAACTACGGCAGATAAGCTTTAAGTAACTTATAACAGTTATTGTAACTTGTTATTGATAACAGGTTTTATGACACAGGGCCCATGACCCCTTTTTGTCTGAAGGTATATAGATCACAGAAAGTTTTAAAATGTCTCGCCCCTCCTGAGACAAAGGTCTTGATACGTTAGTATTTCAACCTTCTTCTTTGATTGTGACGTCATTTGTAACCTTCTTGTGTGATTGTGAAGCTACCGGATAGCATTGCATCGTCAATGGGTAGTTGTGTGTCCAAATAGACCGCCTTCAGGAATATTTAACTTGCAGATGTTACCCAAATGTTTATTGGAAATGGGTTTTAGCTATACAGAAGTCCATTCTTAACATAGGTTTGTGAATTTAAAGTAAATCAAATAATATAAAAGAGTGATGAAAATAGTGGAGGGTAGAGGAATTTGAAATTTGGGTGGGCGCAACGTCCAAATAAGTTATTATATATTCTAGGGACAAAAGCCGATGTAGGAGTGCTCCATCACTTGACCTTGGTTATTTTCAGGAGGGCTCCTAGAATTTTTTTTATCAGTATAAAAGGGAGTTTTGAGGGTACACAAAATTACCCCCCCCCCCCCTCTCGATTGGGAATGGGGTCACTTTATCACTTCATGAAACAGCTATATTTACAAAGGTTTTCTCTCATCTTTTACTGGAAATTGATAATCTACAGTATAGCGCCCCCTCCCGTTTGAGTACCCAGGAAAAGAATCAGTACGTACAACTTGCAATATTGGGTCTACAGCCCGGCCCCCCCCCCCCCACTCAGTGTTATTTAGGGTACGCGTATGCTCGTTCCCTCTTTTTGAAAACACCCCCTATCTGAGGACTGCCAACATTTCCGAACCCCCCTTTCGCGGACTTTTAGCGGGATTTTCCTGCCTTGGAGACCCCCTAAATACGGAAAAATGCTCAATGTACCCCCCTAAATTCGGTATAATTTCTCAGGAATCCAAAGAGATGAGAGAAAAAAAGAAAAACACCCCCTATTTAAAGAAATCTCCGGGTGAAAAGTCAAATACACCCCTTTTTTACAATTCTCGGGCCGGACATTGTCGCATGAAAAGTACCCCTTTACCAGACATTTTGGTAACACGCATGCGGTCATTCCGACCCCGGAGTGGGGGGGGGGGGGGGGGGGGGGGGTCTACAGTACAGCATTCGTATCGGGGCCTGTGATGCCGAACCACATAACACCCCCCCCCCCCCCACTCCGGGGTCGGAGGGACCGCATGCGTGTTCCAACACAACAAAGTCCGGCACGTAGTACACAAAAATCCGGCCCGTATTGACTTTACACACCGGACTTAGGGGGTGTTTTCAAAAGGAGAGAATGTGCATATATGCGTACCCCAGGGGCGTACGCAGGGGGGGGGGGGTTTGGGGGGTTCAAACCCCCCCCCCCCCCTTTTTTTATTATTTTTTTATTTTTTTATTTTTTATAATTATTATAAAAAAAAAAAAAAAAAAAAAAAAAAAATTATACCCACGGCTAACCTAAAAAAGGTGACCTTACCCCCCCCCCCCCCAACGAAAACAAATGTCAAATTTTGAAATTTCGAGACCAAAAAAAAAAAAAAAAGTGTCCGCTTACCCCCCCCCCCCCCCCCACTGAGCGACTTATCGGCTGGCTGAGTCGTTGCGATTTTTTTTGGACTCCAAAAAAAAAAAAAAAAAGTGTCCGCTCACCCCCCCCCCCCCCCCACTGAGCGACTTTTCGGCCGGCGCGATTTTCAAATTTTCGGGAGCAAAATATTTAAAAACCCCCCCTTGAAAAAATCCTGCGTACGCCCCTGGCGTACCCTAAATAACACTGAGTGGGAGCCGGGCTCTCCCCTCACCCCTGCTATATCTCCTGGACCACCGACCTGTTTACTATAAAATTCCTACAAGGTTAATCCTCATAGAGACACACACAAACAAAACTGTCGAAGGGTAATCAATCTCCAGATCATTCAATTCAATTTGGGTATTTTCAAGGAGACAAAAGATAATCCACCATGATATGAAAATCAGTGTAAAAAATTACTCTTCTCATCATAACAATACATCTGTAGTTCACGGCTGGTAGCTAATGACAATACACAGCAACAATCATCTGTCTTTCTGTGTGATTCTTTTCAATGTGAAGGATAAAGAATGTTATGAATAGGACACTAATTCGGCACCATCTATAGAAATATTGAATAATTCATAAACGGATGGAAAGCCTTTGCTTAGCCACACCCCCTTGGCCTTGCTGTATCGCTACGTCGCGTAAGCTGGTGATAGCTAGCCCCGCCTCTTCACCACCGATAGCGTTATCACTGGCGCGTTCGTGGCAAACATGAGCCCATTGGTTTTTTGTAATATATTATGCCAACGTTTGAGAACCAGCTCTTACCGGAGTCATTGATAAAGTACATACTACTCCCGATGTTAGCTACTTAGTTCAAAGTTCTCCGCTTGTCCGCACCTAGCTGCCAGCCCGGCTTATCACCCACGGCAGTCAACTCCAGCTCCAGACATTCAGGGTTCGATCTCCACCTCATCGTCCTCGTCGATCACGGAACCGATTAGTGTTAATTAGTAACAGCGTGATTAAAAGCGGGTAAATCAAGGTTTATAACATCACCACCATCATGGGTTTCTTTCGGGGCAAATTGACAACGTTCCTCATCCTATTCGAGATCTTGTTTATCGTCCTCTTCGCCGTGTTCGTCCGGTACGACGATGTCGCCTCGCCCGGCGCAACTAGCAAGGATGGATACTACCAAGTGGATAGGTACTATTCATGTAAGTAAAAAGCTAATCAATACTGTACCTCAAATTAATTATGGTCATGTAAAAATAAATGATCTTGAACACGATTAGTAATGAATTTAAGAGGGGGGCGTAACCGGCCGATGCCCCTTTAAACAGCAATAACTATTCTAGTCTTGGTAATAGTAGCTATTTTTTTTATAGTGAATTCAATGAATGTCAACATAATGTTGGAGAAATGATTTTTATTCCGAGAATCAAAATTACTGATTTCACCAAAAGATGAAACGTTACTGACGAATTGGGTAAAAGCAGATACTTTAGGTTGCTGCTGATAATAACAACGGAGATGAGAAAAGGGATACTGAGCATGATGATGATGATGATGATGATGATGATGGTGATGATGATGACGATGATGATGATGATGATGATGATGATGATGTTGATGATGATGATGATGATGATGATGACGATGATGAGGAGGAGGATGATAGTAATAA